>CP045891.1:3679945-3708220 GCA_013387185.1 Caligus rogercresseyi
CATAATCTGTCAAGATATATAAACTTTTATATGAAATAAAGAGTGCTCCTGGTTTTGGTATAATATATCTTCAAAGAAAAAGGCCACAAGACACTCAATATTGTAGGACCCAGGAGCACAATTAGCTTGATTCAAAAACGTTTATTAACTTTTTTCAAAATATACGTTCTGACATAATATACATATATGTTTAATTTACCTGATATAATTATTGATGCATGGGATACCCTTAAACTAGGGTAAATCATGTTTTATATATGTTTACATCATACAATTCCGTTACTGTTCATACGACTGTTTTTTGGTTTTTTATATTGAATACTTTTCTCATCAGTTATAAATTTTCATAATTATTATTTTAGTTCTTTATCATAATTTTGTAATTTTATTCTGTTGAAAGCGTAAACTTATTGCCCATATTTAGGATCGGTGCAATACATTATTGCTTTCCGTTTCCTGGTACACTTACTAGCTAAATATTTATAATAAAACTAGATATACATTTTAATGTAATCTTATATAGTTATACAGATTTGCACAACTTTAATTTAATTGCGAATGATATTAGTCACTTATTATTAACTCAATTTACTATTAAAAATAAACTTCTTTTCACTAGCTTAATTTACTTTACTTATCAACTAAAGTTTTACCAGCTATATATATATATATATATATATATATATATATACATTTAAAATCCTATCAAGTAATCCAGGAATCAGGACTACTTTTGGTCTTAGCTCTTATGAGTAATAACTCATGAAAAAGCTCTCCTATTAAGAATGTTTTGTTCTGAGGCCAAATGGTACTTTTGAGAACATTAAAAGTATAGATCATCTTGTTGTTTTGCAACTACCTGGTAGTAGTACCCCTTACGCTTTTGCCCCTAATAAATTAAAAATGAGCCTCCTCTCGTGACAAATATCCTCAATTGGTACTTTGAGTCCTCTAATGGTAGATATTATATGAGGAGGATCATAATGGCGGAGTGTACCTTTCTATCGTTACACCTACTTAATGAGAAAGCAAGAAGGGTATAGTAGGCATGACTTTATCTATACAATCGTAGTACATGGAAGTACATCATAATGTATTTTGACCGTATGGTAATTATTTCACTATTTTTATTTGAATAGTTTGGTGAACTTGAATCTAAGTCATAATATCTATTTTGCATACTGACATCATGAAACTACATATATTTAGTTGGACTTTTTTATATTTTATGATCGGAATCAGTCCAAGGCGGTACTATTCTGGTCCTAGTTATTTGAAAGCTGTGTGCGCACCCCACTCCTTCTGCGAGAAAAGTATTTATGTGTTTGTTTATTTTTACAAGAATATGGATATTAAATGATTTTTTTGGATTCTCCTAACTAGCCTTTATGTCTCAGATTTACTATATTTTATACAAAACTGATATTATGATGAATAAATTATTTTTACATTAGGCAAAACATAAGCACAAAATAAATTATTTTTTTAAAAATTAAATACTCATCTTGCAGCAATCAAATTGGTGACTTGAACATGTCAGTTAAGTCAAACTTTTGATACAGTAGATCATAGTAGGCACTGTGAGCTTATTTATAAGTGAACCTGAGTTAATCTATTTCACTAGACATCAATAATTTGGGCTTAAAAATAATACATCAGTACTTGTTAAAAATAAGCATAACAATGATGATTATCAAAATCTCAACCAATAGAAAAACAAAACAAAAAGTTATTATCAGACATAATAAGACAAAGTTAAAAATAACTGAGATGAAAACGAAAAATACACAAAAACATTTTTTAAATCTTACCCCGCTTTTTAATTGCAGTATTACATTTTTTTGGGAAATAAGGTTGGGTGATATTTAAAATTAATTAAAATGTCAAAAATGGATCATATGTCAACTAACTCAATCCGGCAACAAATAAGTAGCTGATTTTATCGCAAGAAATATCCTCCTTCTCTAATCAACGATAATATTATATTATTTTCTAGACAACTCACTTAAAATTCCAGGTATTCATTTCATGTTCTATAATTGATATATAAAACGGTTGAAAATACCAAGTATATAGCTTCTTTTAAGCTAATTGAAATACTTGCTGTTATGAAAAACTCTCGTTCTGTGTTAAAAACTATATTCGAAGATAATTTTCATGTTTTCACTCGGCTCATTTACGTTTTATTGTTTGGTACTTATATATCATTTAATATGCTTACGCTTAACTATACAACATTTTTTCAACATTCTGTCAATTCCATGTTATTTTGAAATAAAGTACTTCCACTTCTCATTAAACGAACACTTAAAATGAAAATTTGTATTGTCTCTTGGGAAATACAAATCTATGATGGAAGACTATAGGATACTTTCTTTAATAATTTGATTATTATATATATATATATAGTATATATATATAATATATATATGTAAAAAATAAGTATTTTATAATATATAGGTGGAAGAAGCCACTATATCTACAAGTATAATCAAATTAATTTACAAGAAAAGGCAAGAAAAAACTTTTATATCTTACCTTCTTCCCCAAAAACGTAAATAAAATGGCACATAAAAAGTATTTTCTTTTGGAAAGCCTACTTACTTGTGTTTAACTTATTTTAATGGAACAAGTGGGTTTCACTTTTAAATATTCTTTTTATTTGGGCTTAATATTCGCAGATCCCCAGTTACATGGAAACTACTCACAATTATTTTAAAAATAATCTTCTGGGATGTAGTACATTGAAATCATACTTTATATATATATATAATTTCAATGGAATCACTTTTTTTTTGCCTATATCGCTCAACAGAATTGCATCCCACTGGATATAAATAAGCATTATAACATTAATATTAATCACATCGAACCTAGGATCTTATCAATAAGGTAGACCAAAAATCCCCATCCCCTCTCAGGATTTCGATTTTGGGCCCCCAACAGTAAGAGCAAATCACGCCTTATCTTACACGGCTATTGCGCTCCCTTTCCGACCATAATTTAAAAGGCGAACCCAACCTAGTCTATGTCCACTCTGGCTAAAGATTTGACCTTGCTGTATCATATACTTTATCCGCCGATGTCACAATAGAAAATTAATAGCTTAAAAAATATTTGTTTTGTTAAAGTACATCATCGACTTGTATGACTAGCTTACAAGCAAAATCAGGCTTTTTTCTCTGACAGCCCATAACAGCCATATACTGAAGAAAGATAACATTGTGCAACGGAGATATATTTGTGGTGCAAAATAATAATCAAAAACTATAGGTTCATTACTCAAATACTTTTTCAGCATTATTATTTCTTATTTGCAGAAAAAATAAGCATTGAAAGAAGTAATTTATTACCCGTCAGTTATGAATCACGAATAAAGTTGCCGTTGTGAGATTCAGGTTCAATTCCTTTTGCGTATTAAAATGGAAAACTTTTGCAAATGTCACATGACTCATTTCTTATGGACAGTAACTTTTTGTATGTTGGTATATATATATTTATTTATTTGGTCAAATTAAGGGGTCATGGACTAATTTTGCCTATTCAGCTCTGAGCTTCCTCCTTCAGCCCAATTACAGCATGCCATAAATTATTACGAGTCACAGTTAATAAAATAGGGCATATATAATAATAATTTTTCCCCTTGAAGAAACCATAAAATTAAGTCATTTTTGTAGGCTTTAGCGTAGACCATTCTCTTATCAAAAATAAAACAGACATGTATTTCTCTACACACTTTTCACACACACACACACAGGAGTAGAAAAGCCTTCTAGATTGTTGAGGTAAACGACTTAGAATCCATGGGAAATACCTTAATGAAAAAGTAATAATATATTGTCCAGAACATGGATAAGATCTCAGCTTTAGAAAAAGGGAAAATGGATAAGGAAATTGGCTTTCTACTTTACAAATTAGATTTTCCCCATTAACCAGGTATTAATCGAACCAATCATATCAATATCATATCACAATTATTATGTTTTGTATACATGGATTATTTCATTTAATAAAACTTATTTATAAACAATGTAGTTTGCATGAGAGAATGCAAGTTCGTGTTAGTACTTTAAACTTTAATGTTTATCTTGAAAGTTCAGGTTAGCCTCCAGGGGGGGGGGGAGGTTTTTTATTGACTTGAATAGAGTATTAAGGATTGTATTTATGCATTAATGTTCTATACAAATGTTTATATATAAACAGAAGCCAAAAATTGAGACCATCAATACAAAAAAAATCATTTGAACCACATGTGTAAATATAGTGAACGCGTCAGCTCAGTGGAAGCGTGCTATAAGTTTGCTTAGAGTGATAAGAAAATCATATTTATCAATATAATTGAAAAGTTTCTAAAACATTATGAACTACTGATAGCTCATTTTTACTTAAATTTATTCAACTGAATCCAAAATAAAGCAAAATAAATAAGCAAAATTATAAGCAAAAGAATGTATCGCGTCAACAAAGTGGAAGTGTTTTTGTTTCTACCTACTTTTTTATCATTGTATTTTATGTAGTACAATTTTAAATAAAGACCATCAGGAAAAAATGTTTTAAACACTATTTTTTTCAGAGCACATAAAGTTTGCATCTATATTTAAATGAATATATAATTTTTAAGACAACTAATTACTTATAAAACTGGCAGAAAGCATCTAGTATGAAGCCAATTAATATTGATAAAAATATAATAAAATATGCCAACAATTTTAACAGCGATAATAAAATGTATATAATTATTTATATACATTCTAGATATGACTAAATGAATGTTAACATTGGTATTATTATTATTATTCCCCAAATTTTATTAGAATCATATGTTTTTAAATAAATCACACAAGAATATTCGTATGTCGTGTGAATGAAAAACACATTAAATAATGTGATAAAGTAAATCAATTTTATGATGATTTTAAAAAAATATTCACTGCAAAAAAAATGTAAACTACTTATATTCAAATGAGGCATGTTTATTTGCAACATTCTTTTACTTTTCACTCCTGGTGTTTGTTAAAGTATTGGAAATTCTCAACACGGAATGGATATATATGATTAACATGATTTATCATTTATTCAAAAACTGACATTTTTTATATGTAAAAAACCGTTAAAATGATGCTTAATATTATTAAATTGTAATATTTTGATTTTTGCCTACTTGGTCCGAACTATCTGAAAACATTTGGGTATTATAGCCTTAAAATTAGTCTATCCAACCTGAGATCTTTTATATGAAGTTGAACCAATTTATCTTTCACTCTCGGGCCGAACCCCCCCGATGTTGAGAGTTGAACATGCATTAACACTCTTATTATCAGTTCCCATTGATTTGACATTAGCACAAAAGGTCCAAAAACACATCAATTAATAATCAAAGCAAATAGCCAAGAACTTTATATGAAAGACAAATCATTTCTTACCCCTCTCTATACATAAGGATCTGAAAGTTTTACAAATACTTCCGTAGTTAAAAGGAACTTTCTTATTTGTTTTGTAAGACTTTTTGTAATCACTGTCATCCCCCCTTCAAACTTTTCTTATGGGTAAAAGATATAAAAAGTCTTGGCGAAACAACTTATTTGAACAATTGATTTTGTTGTCCTAAAATTTTGTCATCACATTTGAACATTTATTTTGTAATAATGTCTTAGTCAACGTACTTTTTATTTTATTTTCCTACTAAATACATTTTATATGAATTATGGCGATGAAAACCTAATTATAGTTTTTTAAGAATTGGTATTGAGCGATGTAACAAAAAATTTAAACTATTGCATTAATAAATCCTATTTATCAACGTAGTTTGATAAGGCATCTCTAATTTGTATTTCAATTAACTTAAGCACATAATTTGTAACAAAGAAGGAAATTTTATCATAATTCAATATAAAATGTGTGACCCAAGTGCAGACTGGATTGTCGGAGTGCTATCTCATTTGCAATAAATTCTTACAACTCCTGGATCTTCCGAGAGAATGGAGTCATCGTATCCGGCATTTTATTAGCTGTATAACGGACGGAAGAAAATTACTTTACAGTTACTGATTTCGGCAAATCTCAAGTTTTCCCGCCCTTGCAAAGACTGTGGGGTTATTTTTTTTCACACCTTTACAGAGTGTCGATCTGTAAACATATTGTGAGATTCATCAAACTAAATGTAAGGGGAATGGATGCACCTAACACTGGAAAGTATTGGAAAGTCTCTATTTATTTGGCCTTTCAAGTCACAAGGCTTCCACGAGGACAAAAGCGATCAACAACGCTCTACTTAGCACCATAGCCCTAGTGACAAATATCCTAACAATGGATCGTCCCCTGCAGCCGCTGGACCTTAGGACAATATGTATATCCGCCTCTGCTCGATATGCTGCATTGGACCTCTGGATTCCTTTCGGTCACGGACAACTCATGGACGCTAGCTGGTGATTTGGGGAAATATGTCCCCTCCGCTCCATCGTCTTAAGAGATGTCTTAAAATCACTTTAAAAGAAATTTAAAATAATAATCTTTTACACTTTGTTTATAGTATTTATGTTTTAATAGTTTAATCATTACTTTTGGAGAAGTTCATGAGTATGTTCATGTAAGGTGAAAAATAACATTTTTCATCTGTAATAGTTTTATGTTGATAGGAGTGCACTATTATTATTATTGCTTTGCTTTGATTGTACTCGATGGAATTTTGACTCGACGTCAATATGAATAAGCATTTTATCGTGTAAATATGTCTTTTAATGAGGTGGATCATAATTAAACATCGCTGTAAACATTGAGAGTCTATTGCACATAAAAAATATGCTCTTTAATTTAAAGAGAAAACTAGATTCAAACATTATGAAGGCTCTAATGAATCACGAAACGACCTTGGAACGAAAAATAGTGTTACAAAATGACAAATATATTGTACTTATATTATTGTAAACCCGATCTTATGCCTGTTCCGTCAAAATTATATCGATATAATAAAATGAAAACAAAATTACTAAGCATTAATCTTTTTTTGCTTATATAGAGTTTGTTTGTTATCATGCTTTAAATATAACTTTTTTGAAATTTAAACTACTGGATAATAATAGATTCCACAATTGCATAATACGTTGCATTACTATTCGTTTAAAGAAGATTTCAATGGAATTATAATGATGAATATGATGCATTTTTTAATCCTTCATGGGTTTATTAGATATTTTATTCAAACAGGTAAAAACGAACGTGGAGTATTTAGAGGTCTACCTAACCCACTAGTGGAATATTTAAAACAAACTTGTTTCAAATTTATTGTGATTAAATGCCCTCACTTTCCATAAAGCATTCACTAGTTTAGAAATAGAGGTATTTAAGGAATTTAAAATTGGCATCTCCTATGCTAAAGTCAATTTAAACTTTTCTAGAAAGGTCTTCGATCCTTCAAAAAAAGCTTTCATCTTCTCTGAGAATTGTGAAATAATGGTCAAAACTTTTTACAAGGGAAATTACATAATCAACGCCATTATCACATAAAAATTGCTTTAAAATATGAACCAATAATGTTTTTTTGTCCCAAGGTCAAAGACTTATTTGGGACATCCACATTTTAAGATGTCATGAACACCTAGTCCTCCAAGTTTTAATGACTTGTGTATCTGAAGACTTCTGTTAAAACCCCAAAAAAGCAGTTTCATTCAACGTTCCTTGGTGAAATACGAAGCATATGAATAGTGCAAGGAACAACATACGGGATCTTATCCTATACCGTTAAATGCAGGGTGTTTAAAAATATGCTTGAAGTTTGTCTATAATTATATTCAAATTCATCTTAGTGCTGTCTTCTGCCTAGATTTATTTAGTAAGACATACTTATCAGTAATATGTCTATAAATCTCATTAATTTAGTACCAATCGAAAAAAACAAAATCCATTTTACTTTATTTCGTACCTAACAAAGTTTTTTTTGAGGTGTATATTTTCAACTAAAATTATGTTTGAATGATTTTTGGTTGAATTGATTTTATATTGGTTAGTGTTATGTTTAACTAAAATTAACATGAGCATAAGAAAAAATATGAATATCATATAAACCTAATAAAAAAATCAACATAACATAAAATATGTTTTTCTTCTATTGTAACATTTTACAAATCATGCTTTTAATTATTAATATTATTCAAACTATGAAAAACCGCACAAATGAATTAAATCTCACGACTTATGTAATGAGACACTATGCAAATAATTATTTTCATGAATTTGCTCAAAATTAAATACATTATCGGGAAATTGGAATTTCTTATTCTTATTAAAGCAATATCGGAAAAAATGAACATATATATAATATATATATATATATATATATATATATATATATATATATATATATATATATATATATATATATATAGGGTCTTGCAGGTATATCCGCACAAAGTTCAACTTCGTCCAGGTCCATAAGGAGTGCATGTAGAGCTTAGATATAGCACAATTGGGAGGTTTCGTGAATGTAATGTCGAATTGCGCCCGAAAAGAAACAAATACACAGATACGGAGATGGAGCAGACCCGGAGGGACACGGTCATCGAGTTGCTGTGCGCAGGGCACCGTCCTGCAGCCACCATCAAGTTGCTCAATTACCCCAGGAGGATGATCTACGACATCACCAAGAAGTGGGAGGAGTCAGGGATGTCCAAGAGGAAGGAGCTCAAGCCCCGGAGTGACTGGATCTGCACGCCCATATTTGTGGCTGGTCTCAAGAGGTCCATCAAGGCCAATCCGGGGACGCCCATGTCCATCCTCGCCAGGAAGCGTGGGGTCCACCTATCGTCGTCCCCTGGATGGAATCTGTGGCCTACGGACCCGTACACATTTCAGCAGGACTCGACGCCCGCCCAAAAGGCCAAACGTGTGCTGTCCTGGGTGATGAAGAGTGTACCCAACTTCCGGTACTTCAGCACCTGGCGCCCCAACAGCCCCGACCTGAACCCATGCCACTACTGTAGGGAAGTTGGAGAGGGAGGTGTGTGCCACAAACCACAGCAGTGTGGCGTCCCTGAAGGCCTTCATTAAGTCGGAGATGAACAAGTTGGTTCCTGCGGAGGTCTCCACGGCCTGTGGGAGGTTCAGACGTCGTTTGGAGGACATCTTTGACGCCAAGGCGGCTATATTGAATAGTAATCTTGTATTATGTCTAATAACAACTTTCTTATTCAAAGTAGGTATCACTTTGTTCCCATTTTGATCTGGAGGATATTGAATTTTGTGTGGATTTACCTGCAAGATCCTATATATATATATATATATATATATATATATATTATATATATATATATATATATATATATATATATATATATATATATATATATATATATATATATATATATATATATATATATATATATAAGGTTAGGCAGAATTAGTGAAACATCGAATTTTAAGTGCAATATCTTTCTAAATATGAGTTTGAAAGGTTTTGTTATGATATAAAATTATGTGTCGCGTACATTTGTACATATGCTGTGTTATTTTCACAATTTTTAGTAGAAAAAACAACGACGAAATGGACCTTGAAAGCAAGCGAACTATCATCCTCAAGTTGTTGGACTCTGGCCATTCCCTCAAGGCTATCATGATCATGCTTGGGGTAAGCTGAACCTTCATCTGGGGTTCCAAAAAAGTTATCAAAGAGACAGGCTAAACCAAAAGCCGGAACAAGGAAAGAAGCGATCAGTGAGTACACCAAGGTTGACCAAGGCCGTCGCCGGCAAGATACTTCGTAACCCTCCCGCTTAATGTAAAGATGGCTCAGGAGTACAGTGTATCTGCGAGGACCATCGGGAGGGTGGTCCAAGCTGACCTGGGCATGAAGCAGTTCAAGTACAGGAAGATACATCTACTAAACGAGGACACCAGGGTTAAGAGGAAGGCAATATCAAAGTTACTGCTCAATAGGTACGCAGACAACCCAAGTGTCAATCCTAAAAATGATCGTATATTGTGCAGGGATGCTTCCAAGATCCTAGAGAATACCAGAAACGTCTACCAGATGCAGAAGCCAGCATCTGTGATTGCCTGGGGCCGTGGCCTCCAATGGCAAGAAATCCCTTGCCGGATTCCAGACGGTTAAAATCAACAAGATCGTGTACTTAGACTTCCTGAAGACCAAATTATTCCTGTGGATCCAGAGAGCGTTTGGTGGAGTCCCTGTCTGCTTCGAGCTAGACGGAGCTTCGACCCATACTGCAAAGATTGTGCAGGCCTGGTGTGCAGCCAATTTTTACTTTTGGAGCGAGGAGTTTTGGGCCTCTCTCATCCCCTGATTGCAACCCCCTTGACCTTGCCATGTAGGGGATGGGGTTGAGGACGGCCATTGCTAAACCAAGGGTCAATAAGGACCAGCTGATGGCCACAACTGAGGCTGCCTCGAACAAGATTCCAGAGGAGATTGTGCGTAATTGATGCACTGTGTTGGTCAAGAGACTTAGGGCTGTGGTTCGAGCAAATGGTGGATACGGGGAACAACTTTGTAATAAATGTTTGATGCAGTTTGTTGTAAACAAAATTTCGAAGTAATATATTTATAAATTAAGTATTTTGGGACCTATTGCGTCATTTCCATGTTTCACTAATTCTGCCTAACCCTGTATATATAATATATATACTTATTTTACCTATTCCTCAATATTAAAATATTTTAAAGTTATACATTATATTTAAATATATTTATAAATATGAAATGAATATTTTGTTTTTCTTACAATCTAAATATTTTTATTTTTTTTGCATTTATTAAATTAGTGCCTAAGTAATGATAAGGATAGTTGTGTTTCACTTATCTATAGATTTTACGGGAAATGCATAGCTTTCAGTTTTAATATTTTTATGATACTGCTGAGTATTTTAGTCATTGTGGTAATTCTTTTATTGTGAGCCTGATTTCGATCTTAGTTTTCATCTTTTACTTCATTAACATGACTCAGCAAAAAGTGTGTTGTAAAAAAAATTCCACCTTAAACATCATTATTTACAAAGATGACTTTGATGTTGTTAGACGATGACAATTCAAAATATCAATATTATTCCTTTGCTATAATGCTTTCTTAATAGTTCCATAACTTTTGCACGGATGATACATATATATATATATGATTATATATAGAGGTATATATATATATATATATATATATATATATATATAAACTTCTCTTATCCTTATGTTTTCAAATATTTTACAAAGATTAATAAATTTACATTTCAATTAAACGAAATGAGATAGATTCTATACATATTATTTAACTTGATTAGTTGCCTCAACTTTTAATTTTAAGTTATATAATGAATTATATACATTTACCGGGTGAACCGTATGGCAGTGGGAAATTTCTGAAGTTGAAGGTAATGTACTATTTCACCATGAAGACGTTGATCAATTAAATTAAAAGATGTATGACTTATTAACATTGGTCTCAGTATCTTGTATGCGAAAAACCGGAACCCCTTGCTTCTTCATAGACAAGGTCATGGCGGCATACACAAAACACCTTCTCCAAGTGGATAGAAGTACTAAGGAATTGCCCGATGAGCATAGACACGGCTGCGGACGATAAAATGATATAAATAGACCTATTTTATAACCTAGTTTTACATAATATTCAGAGATTTTTTCAACCATTGTCATAAATTTGATAATTAATTACATTGTTTTCATTTAACCAGCATGGAAAAAATATAAAACATATCAATAAAACAATGAGCTGAGGCCCCGTCCTGGACCAGATGTTATTGTTGGGCCCATAGTTGGCGTTGAAAACTGGAATGGACCTCTAACCTGGCCTGTCCAAGATCCCCTTGAATCACAAACCCAAACCACATACCCTTCTCAGGGGATTTTGACAGCCCTTGGATCTTTGACCAAGTCCTCGGCTTTGGCGAAGCTGGCAATGGTTCTGTCTTGCTTCCTGTTCAAACTTGTTCAGCAGCCTCACCCTTTAGCTGTTCAGCATGATCTGGCATATGTTCAACCTTTTGTCCCTTTGCAAGGGTGTCAATTGCTGCACCTGCGCCTTAGCAAGGTTGCTCACCAACCGCCTCACGGTCGTCTGTGCAATGTTGGATTACTTGAAGAGCTGCCTGACAGAAACGTTTGGATTCTTAGTGATCTTGGACATGACTTCATTCTTACCCCATCTTCCTGCCTGTCCCGCCTATTGTTGTTTGTGGTCCCACGGACCTCATTGTCAGCCCAGGCCTTGTACACAGTGGTAGTGGCAATTCTCATACACGATAATTTGCCTGAGCTTGTTTTTCGACATCTTGTTCATGAGTGTAGATGTTCATCAACATTTTTTAAAATCGAAATTTGTATAAAAATAACTAGTTACCTTATAATAAACATTACCATCTTATTGTTTATGGACTCGACGGTAATGATCACGACCGTTTTCCACTGACATACGGCTCACCCAGTATATGCAAAAACTGCCAATTAAAAGTCCCGTAAAAACTGCTTGCCTGCATGAATATTTGCTGTACTTTAGTTAATTCAGTTCACTAAAAATCTTTTAGGCTACCCAATGTGTATAATACATTTTCAATATTTAAGGTTTTTTAAACAAAGAAATCCTTTTACAGTTATGAAGCAAGGACATAAAAATAAATATCGAAAAAAAAATCTGAAGGTCGATTTTCCTAACTCAAGTCATAATAAATGGTGTACATAGTGGACAAGTGCTTTTTTCTCACGTAACAGTTAAAATAATGCAATTACCTACCAAATGGCTTCCAACATATGTTATTTCTTTGTTGTTTAGACGTCCTGCTGTGATCTAATTGCTTTTTTCCTTCGAAGGACAATCTAATTTGCTTGTAAGGAATAATAATCTAGCATATTCAAATGATTCTAGGGCAATCACCCCCCAGACAATCACCCCCCGGACTAGCACCCCCGACAATCACCCCTGGACTAACAAATCACCCCCGGGCATTTTCCCCCCATTAGTAATATTTCTTATCTCATAAAGTCCACTTATGAAGTTAACTATGTTTTCAAGCTATTAACACAGGTGACGTCACTGGTTAGCACGCAGTCCCAGTTCTTTAGAATTTGAATCTGCAAAAATAAACGTACATAAATTTGCAATTTTCGTGTCTTAGACCTTATATCTTATATATGTACAAGTAGACATTCATACAGTTTGTAACCTATCAACTCAAGATATCTTATTTATCTCATATGGGTCCTAATCTAATTTCTAAGATTTCATCTAGGAACCACTTGTCCTAAATCGAAGACTAGGAGAAAGTGACTATTTGAAAATCAAAAACTCATTTTCTCAAATAAGTTGACATATAAATTTTATTCTCAATTTACTATATTTATTTCTTCACACGCAAAAACGTGTTCCTGTGGCTTTTTTTAGATATCCAAGTCCCCATTAGTCTTCGCAAGCAGCGGAAAAGGAGATCAAGAAAGTGGTTAACCAGTGACGTCACCTTTGTTAATAGCTGGAAAACATAGTTAACTTCATAAGTGGACTTTAAGAGATAATACATATTACTAACGGGGGGGGGGGGTAAATGTCCGGGGGTGATTGGCACGGGGGGTGCTAGTCCAGGGGTGATTGTCGGGGGGTGCTAGTCCGGGGGTGCTAGTCCTGTTACGTATTCAAATATATCATGTATATGATTTATTTCTTGCGAACTATAGATTTATACGAACATAAATATATATCTACATACATAGTAGTCCACATTTGCTCATTTTAATTGTTATAGTTATTTTTTACCACTTTAAAGGAACATTATTATATACGAGGCTGTTTTGGATAAATATGCAGGAAAAAAAATCATAAAATATAATTTCAATTATAACGAAACAACGTCGACAAACCTTTTCACATGACTTCCGCCGATTCGAATATATTTCTCCCACCTCCCAACCCACTTCCTGAAGGCCTCACGGAACCTGTCTTCCGGGATGGCCCTCCCGACCCGAGTCCACTCCTTCTGGACGCTCTTGTTGACGATCTCCACGCCCTTGGGCATCTTCTTCATGACGGGGAGGTAGAAGAAGTCTGCGGGGGCAAGGTCAGGAGAGTACGGTGGATGATCGATGACCTTGATCCCCTTCTTGGCTAAGAACTCCTTCGTGCTATTTGCCGTGTGGCACGGAGCATTGTCGAAGTGGAAGTACCAGTCTCTTTAGGCCATTTCAGATCGCTTCTCCTTGAATTTCTTTAAAAACATGTTCATGACATCTTTGAACACGGCCGCGGAGATAGTGCTGGAAGATCATGGTGCAGTTGTCGAAGAAGCTGAGAGCCATCTGTTCTTCCTTGATTCTTGACGCTTGAACTTCAGGGGCGGGTGGAGTCCTTCGGGAGCCATTGAGATGATCCTCGTTTGAGCTCAGGAGTGAAAAAAACACAGAGGTTTCATCCATCGTCACAATCTTGTCCAGAACCCCAATCTGAGCTCAAAATCGTGTTTCAAGAAGGCTTGTGCGCACCTCACTCTCTTCATTTTGTGATCCTCTGTGAGCATCTTGGGGATCCATCTTGCTGACTTGATTGAGAGCCCAAGATCGTCATGGAGGACGTGGAAAATGGTGTTGATCGACGTCTCGAACTTGATATCCAGTTCCTCCATTGTCACCCGACGGTCGGCCTCCACGTACACCCTCACAGCCTCAATAAAGTCGTCGGTACGGACCTTCCACCTCCCGTTCGTGCTCCTCTTGTCTGAAGAGTCCTTCCCGGCCTTAACTAATGCTGAAATGCGGTAGATTTGGCTTTGGGAGATGCTGCTGACCTCAAAGGCCGTGTCGACCATGGTCTTGATCTCCTTGGGAGTCTTCCTGGCCTTGGCCAGGTCCTCGACGAACTTGTAGATGCGCGACATTTCTCTTTTTTGAGAAAATTTGACCCAATGTTACGAAATAACAAAAACAAAAGCTTGATTTTCTTAAAACACAAAGTTATAAACCGGTTTTGATACATAAAAATAAATCAATCCAATATGTCTGAGCTTTAATTTAAGTCTATGATTTAGAAGATTGATGCAATATTTTGCAAGATATAAACTGATTCGCATCATTATCCGAAACAACCTCGTACTTCATTACTTTGATGCGAATTTTAGTTTGTTATATAACCTAAGCCTGTTAAATCATTGTGATATTATTGATTATGTTTTGTTCTTTTGTCGTTGTATTAATTGAAGACGACAGTATCTTCTAATGTTTTTATACACAACTACTTTTATATAAGAACTGAAATACAGGGGAAAAATATCAGTGATCTTTGAATAAAAAAAGGTCATTACACGGATTATGCTTTTTGATCTTTGAACTGACCAAACAATGCTATCAATTTCAACGATATAAATTATTCATGTTGTGTGATTCATGCGCTGTAGAGGGTGTTTTTCTAAACTAATTACATTAATGCTATTTGACCTATTAGTAAGATATTAATATTTTTCATGAGATTAAAATATATCACTTTTTGCTAAATATAATCAGGGATAATTCATTTTGACAAAAGTGATATCATATTGAATGAGTAAAAACTTAAGCTATTAGTAATTATACTAATTGCACAATTAGGTAATTGCATTATAAATGAGATAAAGTCCATTTCAAAATTGAGATTGAATTCTAGTTATGGGAATATAGTTATCACTTAACCCTTCTATTGTGTTAGGGTCAAAATTGAACCGTTTTCTAGTTTGAATGTGTAAAAATTACCATTTGCTTTTTGCTCTGGAATGAGGCTTCATCTAATCCTCAGACACACCCGATTGAATGCAGAAATATCATTTTTCACCATTTTAATAATTATAAAGGTCTCCAAAAAAAAAGTTACATCTGTGGTGTTACGGGTCAAAAATGACCCAGCAGAGAATACTGGCTGTTTATGCATCACCTAAAAGCTATGGGTTGCTCTGAGGATCATTGTGGCCCAATATGCCCAGTTATGGCCCACACACACACACAAACAGCTTCTTTCACATGCACAGACAGACACATATAGAAAGCGCATTCAGGCACACACACACATTTTACACGAGTGGTACATTTTAAAACAATGTGTCTGTGGAGCCAACTAAAGAAATTTCCCACACTGGTCCATTTATATGAATGTATACTAAGCCAACAATGACTTGAAAAACAATATTGGAAGAAAACTGGTGAAAGATTTTAAAGCATTTTCAAATCACGGGTCAAAATTAACCCGCGAACACCACAGGTGTAAACAGCTTTCTAACACAATATAAGGGTTAAGTCTTTTCAAATAGATATAAAATATATTATGTTTGTTTTATCATTTTAATTAATTTTCAATCAATAAAAAGCACTAATAAAATGTCACATTCATTTTTTTGAGATGTCATTTTGTGGGAAGATAAAGTTTCATATGAAATTTTTTAACAATCAGTCGAAACGGATTTGGAATACACAGTTTTAATGATATTTAAAAATAAAAAGTTGCAATCAGTGAGAACGTTTAAAACACATTTTCTAAAGCTTTTTTGGGTTCATTATAGTATTAAATATGAATTATTTTTTTCTCCTTCAGAACAATAATTTTACAGCTCTAAATGCTTCAAATTTGATTTGATTCATGTTTTTAATGATCCAACGTGTGTTTCAAATTTATAAACAAATATTTGAAAGCACAATTACAAAGTTATTAGTTTATAGGGAATTATGAGAAAAACGTGATTTTTACGGTAAATAAATTAAATTAATGTTTTCACATATAATTATTTTCAATTAAAAACATTTCATTCGGTAATATGCGAGATTATACAGTGTAATAATATAATACACTAATATATATTTGTTTATTCATTTTATCAAAATTCATAAATGTATAACTATCTATTTCCTGTCAAGCTTAAAAAACCGTTTCTACATATACAACTTCGCCATTGATGAGATTTCTCTCAATATAATAAGTACACCTTAAAACCCCATAATTCTCATTTTTACAATGCTGTGAACGTCTTTGTACTTTTACCTATGTCATTTTTATCAATTGAGCGTGTACAAATTATTTTCAGATACACTTTTCAAAGGAGAAAATAAATTATTCAATTGTTCTTTAAATAAGCACCTATTTTAATTAAATGCCGTAAAATTGAATAGATAAAATAATAATATTTGTGCTTGTATGAAGTTCAATGAAATCAAATTTAAATATTTTTTGATATTAGTTTAAAAAGTAAGAAATGAAAAACGCATTATAGTAAACACAATTTTCAAATGTCTGACACGTTTCCTTTATATATTTTGTAATTGATATTTTACTCTTTTTCATGCAAATTAATTTTCAATTTTTCAATCTCTGTATGAATTTCATAATGTTTTTAAACTATGTTAGAGGCCTTAACATTGGTCAGAAAAAAATAAGTTATTATGATTATTCATAAGCACTTTAATACAATTATATTCAACTAAATTGGCAAAAAAAGTAATCTACTGGAAAATAGAGGAAGAAACACTGATGTAGAATAATGCGAATGCCAACGGAAACATATATTTTGAAGGTTTGTTTTTACTTTTTAGCAACTCTTAGTGTAGAACGTTCTTTTTCACTACTTTTTCATTTGAAAAAAATATATGGAATGCAGAAATATACATTCTTTAGCTTTCAAGCCCTCACCCCTACCCCAATATTTGTTTTTATAAGCTTCATTATTAGACCACCCAAAATGAAACCACTTTTTTAGTTCTTTTACATAGTCCCAGCGATTCTGGTTCATTTTTGATGCTGAAAACGAGTATCTAAATTAAAAATCTCTAGCATTGTTAGAAATCGGACGTCACTGGTTTCAAAGGTTTCGTTATGAAGCAAAACTTTTTGTTATTACTTATTTTGAAAAAAATAGTTTTACTAAAATTTAGCTATGATCAATTTATGCCTTTGTTATTTTTGCAAATTTTCGTCAAATAATATTTAGTGCCAATAATGAACATAAGTGCTGACGCACCAACCATTTTTTAAATAACAGCTCCTACTAGGGTTCTTTATAGTTTCAAGAAGGAAAAAGAAAATGAGGGTACTCATATTGATGTTTTAAAGTTATCTTTTAAATATGTTTTTAAAACGACTAATGATAGTAGATTTTCCCCATCGAATCCCAATCTACTCCCTCTGAATCCCTCTCATCAGTATTGATACCAATTCTTTTAATTTTTGTTATTCTCAAAATGCAGTTTTTCAAGGGAAATGTCATTATGGTAATCTCGTGAATTCGCCAATAGACATTTTGTTCAACTGACGATCATTTTTTTGGAATGATGGTCCATTAATCGGGATATAAGATTGAAAAATAATCATATATTCCTACCCGGAATTGAGGAGTTTTGATTAATTAATAATACGCGAAATAAGAGGAGTCCAATCAAAGGTGCGTAAATCTCATAATTCCATGGCCTAATAAAAACAGTATTTGGAATTATAATGTTCATTTATGTTTTGTTTTTAACGTAACTGTCTTGAGATTATGTTTTTATCTACTACTTTCTAGTGTATTCTTATATTTTTACACTGTATGGATTTTAGCTAATAAATAAACATCTTAGCCATAAAAAAATACTAGAAACATTGTTTAATGGATTTCATGTCTAAGGATAACAAATCTTCTTCTTCAACGTGATTGGTGGGAACAAAAGAAGCGTGGTTATAAAAACGCTTCACTTTCAAATGTGAATATGTACTCACAAAGACAAGAATATCATCCATCATGTCTATTTTCTTGGGATTCAAACCATGATGATCCTTTGATTGGACTCCTCTTATTTTGCATATTATTAATTAACCAAAACTCCTCAATTTCCGGGTAGGAATATATGATTATTTTTTAAATCTTAAAACAGAAAGAGTTTAAAGTATTCAAACTTGGATTCTGCTATCAGACCAGTGCCCCACAGTGAAGATGTTCCAATTCCAGTGTTCTAGTCACTTCCAGATGTTACAGATGATGAGAGTGCGACTGAGCAGTTGCAATGTGATAGTTCACCCATGATGATGATATACACTTTGAAGGTACAACATCCTAGCCGAAGCAGTGCAACCAGGGTGAATTAAATGACCTTGCGAGAGACTTAAACTCACTCCAAAAATATGCCGAACTTATGGCCTCTAGATTAAGTGAGAATAATCTGCTTTAAAGTGGTACAACAAAATCCTTCTACAGAACAAGAGATTCAGAGTTTGTTCCATTCTTCTCTGAGAAAGATGACTTAATGACATTTCTGGTCTCCTGGATAAGTTAGGTATAAGTAACTACAATTCTCAAGAGTGGAGACTTTTCATTGACAGTTATAAATACAGTCTCAAAGTTGTTCTGTCCCATATGGAAATAAATATGGATCCATTCCAGTTGCCCATGTCACCAAACTAAAAGAAACCGAAATCCATTACTTTCTCTTTCACTGGGATAATAGGGCAAGGAGGAACACTGGGCGAGGAAGGAGGACTTTTATGACTGTTGGAGAGAAAAATGTTATTGTTGAGCCTCTGGTGGAGAGATCAATGATCATTTTCCCTCCTCTTCACATTAAGGATTAATGAAACAATTTGTCAAAGCCCTAGACAAAGATGGAGACTGTTTTAAATACATTTGTGATGCTTTCCCTGGACTGAGTAAAAAAGAAGGCTGGAATTTGTGATGATCCTCAGATCCGAAAGCTAATGAATGATCATCTGTTGTTTTTATTATGAACCAGATTGTGTATAATGCTTGGAGTTCCTTTGTCTTGTTGTGGATAATTTTCTTGGAAACAACAAGTCAAGCAATTATGTGAAGCTTGTAAACAGTATGTTTGTGAGCTAAAAGCAGCTAAATGCATATATGAGCATCAAACTTAATTTCCTTTTCTGTCACCTGGAGAAATTTCCTGAAAATCTTGGAAGTGTTAGTGATGAGCAGGGTGAGAGGTTTCACCAGGACATGAGGGACATGTAGAAGAGGTACCAAGAAATATGGGATAGCCACATGATGGCTCACTATTGCAGGAGTATAGCTCTTGACTATCCTAATTTGCAGCACAAAAGAAGATCTTTAGAGAGAAGTTTTATACTGCTAGTAATTAGCATTCCATGCATTTTCAATTTGAATATTATTTTTTTGTATAGTAAGAAATAAAAAGGCTTAAAAGATAAATTTTTGTTTTACTTAAGAAGTTGTAATATAAATAATATGTATACTGAAAAATATGCAAATTTGGTCATTTTACCAAAAATAAATGTAATTTTTGGGCCTCTCTGATATTTTTTTAACTTAAACTAGTCTCCGCCCCCACTAATATGACCATGCCATTTCCAAAAACACCCATACCACTTTTGTAGCTCAATAACAAAAAGTTGTGATTTTGTCTAAAAGTTGAAAATCGAAAACAAAAACTCAAAATTTCAAAAATTATGACCTGATTGAGCAAAATGGTTTTTAATTTAGTTATCAGGGACCCATTAGGTATTCAAATCAGTTGATATATCCCAAGAAACTTTTTCACTGTTCCCCAGTGTAATAAATGATTTTTTGTAAATTTAATTGAAATCATGACTTCTTGGCAATGGGAATACTTCTGTAACTGAAAATCCTGACCTGATACAGCAAAACGGTTTTGATTTTTGAAATCAGCGTACCCAAATTAGTCTAAATCATTTTTCACATCTCCAGTAAAAAAACTTGTTGTTCAGTGTAATCATTGATTGTGTTTTGTATAAAGAAGGTCAAATAAACGGTTTCCCGAAAAAGGAATACATATTCTAAAATTTAATTTTCTCATGCATCTAAAAAAGATCCCGAAACTAGAGCCATACTTAACAAATTTACACATGTTTGGTGTGACATTTTTATTGAAAGCACTATCAAGTCCTTAAACAGAGAAACAGTTTCCTGGATGATCCAAGTCCTTAATTTTCTACTACTGACAGAACACGTGGTTTTTTGTGTTTTTTTTGTGTTTAGTGACGAAATGATCGTCTATGTTGAAGGTGTATACTAATATATTAAAAGTGCCCAAGGATCATATCAGAACAATAAATTGTGAACATAAATTAAGGTCTCTGTGATAGTATCAGTAAAGTCTAAAGCGTACTGCCATTTTTTGACAGTATGTGAGCGCACAAGTATTGGGCTCCAATCTATTTTTTCAAGTAAGAGCGTCTACTAAATTACTGGATTCAACGTTTGTGGGAGATGAAGTTTTATATAACCCTGAATTTAGCCCTTACAAAACTCAATACTCCACAATGCAGATTCACTAAAACAAAGAACACGTATGGCTATCATTGTTGATACAGTATTTTGAGAATCATTATTATAGATACAAACCATATAAGAAATATTTCTTGACATTACTATATTTTTTATAACAAATAATTATGATTGATGCTGCTGTGCGCACTCAGTGATGTTGTCATCTTTCTATTTATTCCATAGTTTGGAACGACAGTAGCACAAGGCCAAGGTTTATTACATTAAAATGATGATAATATTTAAAAAATCTTGAAATAATTCAGTGTGTGCTATATTACTTAAAAAAAATATGAAACCTCTGGTTAGAGTAATCTAAAATGTTTAGATTTATAGCCATACTTCAGAAGTTAGTTCTAATCTATAAGCCATCTCATAAAAAATGATTGGAAAGTTTTTTTATCTAGGATCTGTCATTAATAAAGGAAAAGAAACATTGTGGACGGTCCTTTTTTAAATGAACAAATCTACAAAAACTTTTTGGAATACATGCTAAGAAACTTTTCTTCCTTGGACGATGATATGAAATGGAGCCTTAAAAAAAGAGAAAGAAAAAGCTTGACCTTCAAAATGATGGATGGATTTTCTTTGGACACTTGGACAGGAGAGGATGACAAATATACAATGTTATCCCAGGTTATGTTTTTGGTTTGATATATTTTGACGAAGGCTTTCGTACATAACTTTTTCTCAAGTTGATTGTCAAAACTGAACTCGAAGATGATTTATAACTTGTATTGGAATATTAATAATTACTAAGAATGCATTAACTCATGACGTGACGCATAGTCAACTTTGATCAAAGGATCGTTGCTTATTTCATTTTTTGTATATTTAGATTGATTGAGTGGCATCCATTTTGATGTAAGTAAATATTTGGTATTATATATTTTTTACCTAATGGATTTCATCAAATTAATTTTTTTTGAAATACCTAATAATTAATGTACTTAAAAGGTAATTTCAATCAATTTTCATATTTCAATTTAAAAAATCTTAAGTCTTTCAAATCTTGGCCTTGCCAATAAGAATGGCTTTGGCGACGTAATACAGGACATGTCCTCTGGGCATTGAGACTCCCAGCCAGCGGATGGTTTCGAATCGCCTCTTTTTTTTATCATGTTCGTTTATTATGTAAATAAAATAAATACATAAAACCAGAGCAAATGCGTAATAAAAACATAATAAATATAAACATAATAAACATTCCTCTTAAGTCAGTAGCGACTCTGGTGTGATGCACTTCGAAGCCATTGCACCCCGATATGGTGACACCAAGGATATCTTGGGGTGACAATTTTGAAGAGCAATGTAGTCCCAGTAGAATCTTCTGTGTCTTGTCGGTGTTTAGACAGAGTCCATTCCTCTTGGATTATTTGTGATACTACAGGATAAATTATCCATCACCCCCTCGACCTCAGGCCGAGGATACAGCGACTAGACCTGATGTGTCATCAACGTATATGCTGATGGCAACTTCTACCTCGGAGATCGCATTTTTATATGCAGGTTCAGGGAAATCTGAAGTGAGCAGGATAAAGAACACGGTCCAAGAATCGAAACTTGCCTGACGCCGTAACCTATAAAAAGGTCCACGACGAATTTACGCAAGATGAAATACAGTAAGCCCTTGGTACCCCTGATATAAAGCTTCTCACAAGGTTTTGGGCATTGTCATCCATTCGTTCATCTCAGTTTCCCGACGATATCAAATGTGTCGAAAGAAGCACTGTGATCGAAGTTGGCCAGACCAACCTTTTTACCTGGTCAATGGATTCTGTTAACCCGGAAGCTATGTTGCTCTGGGAGTATAGTTGGTGTCTTTGCAAACGATTGGGGCCAGTCGATTATAAAGTATATGGGAGATCTGTGCTTTTTTACCACCTTCTATTCCATTGGCCATGTACAATTTCTTCATCGAATTACGGGCTTATAAAAACCTATCAAAAAAAATACTATCAACACTAATTTTATAAAACGTATCATCGTTTATTGCCAACTGACTTCTTTTTCAAATACTGTAACTAATTGTTTTTAACCATATTTTGGTAATAAGTGTGTTGTAGATATGTTTAGTTATTTAATGGTGTTTGTATGCGTGGTTGTAGATTATAGATATAATTTTAAACTATTATGTAAACTTTTTATGTATTACCTAGAATTCAATAATGTCTTTTAAAAAATAGCATATAATAAAATGGTATGAGCGGATATTTATTATTATTTTGTGCGACCTAGATATCACTCAACATTTATTCATCACTCGGTGTTTATAAAATAAAAAAAATTCTTGGACCTATGATATTTTAGTCGAAATACAAAAAACTAAAGAAGTCATTCGTAAGTGATTATAATACAAGTGTTTTTTGAAACATGTAAGGATACCAATTGTAATGTTTCTTTTATGACTTCTTATCCTGCTTGAAAATTACAAACTATATCGTGCTACAAACTTTATCGTGGATATCATGGTTTTATGGTGTTCATTAATATATTTCTAACTACAAGTATACTTTTTAATAATCACAATGTATTGAACCCCAAAGAACATATCAATCAGCTGTTGCTTTCATCAGTGCTCTTAAAGAAGAAAAATAACAAACAAGTTGCCCAACATTAAAAAGCGGTGTGGACGTGATGTATTCATTTCAATTTATGCTTTAGATTAACCGACTCTATACATTAGTTATCTTTTTATATTTTGGCTTATTTTTTTTCGTTTGACCAGCTCGACCATAGAAATGTTCCTTTATATTTTTAATGTTACCAATATTTTTCAATTATAAACAAACCCGATGAGAACTAATTGTAGAATAAAATTCAACATTAATTCCAACTTTCTTTCATTAAAAAAATTATATTATTTTTAAGAAATGGCAACTTCATCATATCATTTATGGGTTTTTAAATTAATTTTCGTTTCAATTAACATTCAAATGCATTTAAAAGTTAAATTATCCTTCTCGACAATTTCTATTTCATTATTTATTCTCAAATGGTGGGCTTTAAAAAAATATATAAGAGTAAAGGACTTAGACTAAGTACATATGAAATTGAATTTATTTTTAATATCTTCTGGGGGGGGTTTCTTGTCCCGTATGCTTGAGTATAACGGACATTAATTCATTTTCTACTTTTCGATTCAGACTTTTTTCTCTGTAATATATATTAAGATTGTGCAAAATGCCTACGTATTATAAAATACAGAAAAAATCCTAATTGATATTTTTCGTGTGAGTTAATAATTCTCATCAGTTTTCATATATATATTATATATATATATATATTATATATATATATATACTATATAAATATATAATATGAATATATAATACATATATGTATATATTATTTTTACCCCCAAGAATATTGCTATTAGCAACCTCTTAGGTCACGGAAACTGAAATTTAATCCCGCAACACCGTAATGCATTCACCCAAGGCGAGCTATATATATATTATATATATAAACAAAATAACACTACCTGAATTTCCTTACGCTACTTCAATCAGAGATGTTTGGATGTATGGTTTTCAAAATACTTTTTAAGTTACTTTCGGGGGGATATGAAAAAAATGTTTTTAACATTAAAATTAGTCAAATGTTTTTTTGTGATGTTGATAAATGCCGACCTTCCTCTCCCAAGAGGATAACCTGTGCCTGTATCCATTGAGCCCAGGATTCCACTTAGTCAAAGCGGTACTCTGTAGTTTCGCGATTGCTTAGATAAATGTATACTTCCTTTTATTTTTTTCAATGTCTAAATTTCAATTGTAACAGGGGCGCAGGTTGGAATCCCGACAGGGATAATCATTTTTGGTGAACTCATTGATAAGATTAGGGGGTCGATTGACTAATTTTAATGCTATAATGATGTTTTTATCCAGTCGGATGCAATTCTGTCGAACCATATGCCACAGAAAAAATGTTTTAATTTTAATTAATTTTTATTGTGTTACTTCGTTTTATGTTGGCTTATTATGTAGCATGACAACAGATTTGAATAAGATTAAACCTCATGAAAATAGGACAAGTATTTTATAAAATATAAAAAGTCAACTAAAACTAAAACTATTAAAGGACTAAGTTTCTCTTTGTTCAGCTGCGGTGTTTGACCAATACAATCCTTGATGTAGGTTGTCCGACTCTTCATTCATGTGATTCTTGATCATGTGCAGCGAAAGTATAATAATTCTTCCAAGGAGACTTTTAGTTACATTTCTGAAGTCACGATAAAAAATATGAAAGGAGGCAACCCTATTTTTGACAATATCAAATTAATGATTAATTATGTCCATTTGGATGCAATTCTGTACAAAAAATATTATATGTAAAAAAATTATGTATTTTTTGTTAGTGCCAACTGCTTACTAATAGCATTTCAATTTTAAAATCAATTGAAACTTCAATGTTCAAATATCCATTTATGTGTCATTCAAAAAAGTGGGTAGGGTAAGCGTAGATAGAAGGACCAGCAAGTTATATATCTATATCTATACTCTTTCATCAATAAGAATAAAAAGTCTGTGGAAGTTAGAACTACTGTTATGGGATAGCACAAAAATAAAGAAGTTTTTCCTAACTATATTCGGAAAAAGTTTTTTAGTCTCTCTGTACTCAGTAGAACCTATTAGAATACGTTTCTCACATTCATATAACACTTTTTTTGTATTAGTATTCCATATTACTGAATCTACTTATCCGTAGTGTGTTAAACTTTTTGGACATACAAAAAAGCATACTATAGGATGGGGTAGAGCGACATATATAAGTATGTAACTGTGCAAAAGACAAGAAAGTTTATTTTTCATTTAATGAGACATGTTTTTTTATTAATGTTTATGTAATGTATTTTGATATATTAAAGCTATTGTACTTCAAAGTCGTACATAATCAACCATATCTCAACATTTCCTACAATATCATGAATAAATCATACAAATACATAATGTTGAGACGTAAAGTAGGATTAAAACAAAATTTTTTTTTGGTATCATAGCCATAATATCATTTACAAAATATTTTCATGCCACAATAACTTCTACTATCATTGTGTATTTTAAATGGCACTTACACATTTTGACGTTAGAAATTATTTAAAAAGTTAGAATAGGTTAAAGTCGTCATCTCTATCATTTGTCTATTTCTTTATACCGTTGGCCCTAAAAGGATTAAATCTTTTTTATGTCTACCATTTTTCCTTGGTCAATTCATGTTGATATAATTATGCCCACGCTAACATTATTTTTTGGTAGTTAACCTAATCTGCATCTCAAATTAGCTTATAAAAGTTAAATTGAATCAACAGGCGCATAAGAAAATCTACATATTAGGGATATTTGATTTTCTTCTAGAGACATTGCTTGCTGCATAACCTTGATATATGTGTATATTCTGCTTCAGTATTCTTTGTATGAAAAAAGTAAAATAAAAATTGTGAAAATAAGTTGATGTATAAACAAAAATGTATTTGAAATAAACATCCTAATTATCTATATTATAAAAGAAGAATGCCGTTCGTTCGTTCGTTTCCCGTATTCCCAAACCGAAATTTTCAGTGAAGAGTTTCGGAGATCCCGGAGTGTTTTAGTGGGGTTGAAAACTCCCGGAAAATTCGTCATCGACATGCTTATTTATTCGCCAACGTTTTTTGTTTATTTTTTTAAATTGCAAGTTAGATTTGCCCAAATTTTCTGTGCATACGACTGAGGTCTAAGACGTGTTTTTATTTTATTGAGTGTTTCCCGAAAAATTCGTTTTCTACATGATTACTTAAAAAATTTTTCTTTCTGTCCCTGTATGTCCCCCCAAATTTAAGTTTTGTGGAAAATAACAACACTTTTATAGTGCAATCATCGTGCTAATCAACTTTCAATAATGCCTAGAAATGGAGAGGGATGTCTATACCAGCTTAAGAATACAAAACGGAAAAAAGGCAATGACGATGAAATGACAACTTTTAAGGAACTACTTCTCATAATACATATCATAGGCACTCTATGAAACGACTTTAAAAATAACTCTCTTTTTACAATGTTTAAATTTCCAGCCTTAAGGAACAAAAAAAAACGGGGAAAATGGCAATGAAGACCCAAGGGTAAGGACAACTTTTTAAGGCACTGATTTGAATATGAAAAATCACATGTGAGACATCACTAAAATTATTCATCTTCTTTTTACGATGTTTAATACCCAGCCTTAAGGAATACTAAACGGAAAAAATGGCAATGAAGAATATGACAACATTTTAAGGAACTGGTTTGAATATGAAAAGTCACATGCATGATTTCACTGAAATTATTCTGTGAATTCTTTCTTTGTGTGATATTTAAATACCAACCGTAACGAATACAAAACGAAAAAAATTGCAAGGAAGACCCAATGACACTTTTTGAAGGAACTGATTTGAATACGAAAAGAAAAGCCATGACATCACTGAAAATTATTCGTGTGATTTCGATTCTTCATTTTACATGTTTAACTCTCAGCCTTAAGGAATACAAAACGGAAAAAATGGCAAGGAAGACCCCAATAAACCACTGTTGAAGGAACTTATTTTAATATGAAAGTCACATGCGATGACATCACTGAAATATTCGTGTGATTTCTTCTTTTTACGATGTTGAAATACCCGTCTTAAGGAATAACAAAACGGAAAAAATGGCAATGAAAACCCAATGATAACTTTTTAAGAAACTGATTTTAAAATGACAAGTCACATGCGAATGACATCCTGAAATTATTCGTGTAATTTTTTTATTTTTACGATAATTAAATACTCAGCCGTAAGTTTATAAAAACGAAAAAATGGAAATGAATACCAATGTCAACTTTTTAAGGAACTGATTTTAATATGAATAGTCACATGCGATGATTTCACTGAAATTATTCGTGTAATTTTTTTTATTTTTACGATTAATAAATACTCAGCCGTAAGGTATAAAAAACGAAAAAAATGGCAATGAATACCCAATGTCAACTTTTTAAGGAAATGATTTAATATGAATAGTCACATGCGATGATTCACTGAAA
>CP045891.1:3708320-3727757 GCA_013387185.1 Caligus rogercresseyi
TGTTTTAGACCAGCAAATATTTTCTAGCTGAACAGTTACATTTGTAATAATCCAAATAAAACATTCCAAATAAAATAGCAAAGGGGATTTTTAATTATTCTTACAAAGCCTAGAAATATCTCTATAAAAGTCATTCACCTACGAATTGCATTTTCCTACCAACATAGTTTTATTCAGTTGCATGCATTTGATATAAATAAGTCGTTCAGACCCTGCCTCACTGGGTGAAGAACAATTAAGTAGTTTGGGAGTAAATGAAAAGGAAATCTAGCATTAATATCCAGTGATGTCATTCTACTCCCGGAAAGCTATATATTTACAAAGTGGCCGATGATATTATATATTTGCGTTAGATTATTTATGTCCGAAAAATAGAAGTGAAGCTTGAATTTAGTCAATATTTTTTCTTCTTTTTTTATTTACAAGAAATATTGACTTTCAACTATAATTAAAATACACTTTCATGTTAAACTGTACTTATGCTCACTTCAAGAGGGAGAATGTTTATTTTTGTTGTATCATAGTCTTAAAATTTGTAGTTTTCCTATTTTTAATTAATATTATTTAGTTTTGTATGTTTTAAAGGTCCGGTTATAAATATATCATATATAAATATACAAATAATCTATCTTGTTAGCTGTGTTAATAAATATGTATGATTATCTATTTTGTGACATTTATTGTGAACATTTTAAAAATAAAATGCACGTAAAAAATCTGTGAGATATCGTATGCAGTTTCCCCTCGAATGGGTTTTTGGAACGATTTGTTTCTAACAAGACAAGCCAACTCTAGTCTTCCATTCAATGACATATTTGATACACATCACACTCGGTCACTTCGAGACGAATCTTTATGACCGGAGAAGAAAAGAAACAAATAAACATGGGATATTAGTAACAATAATCTAGATCAACTCAATCAGATATTTAATAATTCATCCTTAAATTCTAGGATTTTTTTAAAATGTTGATGATAGAGAGCTTTCCATTTTGGGAGGATAAAGGCCTTCAAAATTGAACATTGAAATCTTAACCATTTAATTTTTTCAGACATCTAAAATGCCTTAAAAGTAGGAATTCAAATTGAACAAATGTAACCATGAGTATCATTGCTTAAGTATTATATATATATTCTTCTAGAATATACCAATTATGTTGCATTCAAACTTAGAATCATAATACACATACATTTGTGCTTCCTTATCCTTAGAAACAGCTGATTCTTTCTTAGATTTGATGTTTTCTTAGCATTCGTTTTTTCTGTTAAAGGAAGACCAGAAAAGTTTACCAACTCTTTTTAAAATATTCAAGTTCTTAAAGATGTTTGAAGTAGAAGTGAAACAGTGTGCCCATAGCTTTCCAAATGTTTTTTGAGATAATCAACTTATACTCTCCATTCATTTTCCAGGAATTTAAAAAATGAAATTGGAACCAAGCTTTAGTAATTGTTTCCTTGACCAACAATTAAGAATTCATAAATTTATAACAGTTTATACAATACAACACACTATGCTGAAACGATTGTTTACTCACCATTGATCACCAAATAATTGTATTTGTTTAAACTCAAATATTAATTACACGACTACACAACATAACACATTATTAAAGCCTTTAACACAAAAATGAATATAAAACATATTAAATCATACATTATTTTATCTTTAAAGGAGCTTTTCTGAAACTTATAAGTTTTTATAATAAAAATTAACTTACGGTACAGCAAGTAAAATAACAAACTAGTATTAAAAACGGAGTAAATCGGAAAACAAGGTATGTCCATGATGACATATTCGCTAGATGGTATCATGAAAACCATCACCAAACGGTAAGACTACGATTTCAAAGTATTTTTCTTGAAGTGAAAATGATAATATGATGATGTATGACCCTGCACTCTCCATCAAATTGCATATATCTTAGAGATTTTATAAAATTAAATTAAGAGATAAAAAAGGACCTCCATCGATCACCATTCCCTCTATTATAAATGATTATTTCATATGCTAATAAAAAACATTAAATGCCTAATATGTGATAAAAACATAGTAGTTTATAAACATAATTAAAATAAACGATTGAAGCACTACCTTACAATCTTATTTAGAATGAAAAAAATGTGTGAGTATTTCATTTATTTTTAAATGATATATTAGATGTGTATAAAAATGCATAATAAATAATAAAAGTGAATGCCTAATATCCTATATGACAATATTTAACTTACTAAAACCTTGCAAAATCTTTTATATGAAAACGATTGGAGAATATTTTAAACATCCTCTGAATTTTATGACTGGTTTGTCATAAATACTTTTTAACGAACCCATAATTAGAAGTAGTTCCCCCTTTGTAGCTTCAACACAAATAATTTATGACCGATTCAGGCTAATTTTCGATCTGATACAAAAGTAGATATAGTTTATAAGAACAGAGGGAAATGTTATCCCTTAATACTAGAGGTGAGAGGGATAGAAAAAAGAGACATGCGTTGATGAGACATTTTTTGTCTTTGATCGCTGACATGGTCTGTCTTCAAAACTTAAAATCTCTTATGCAATTCCCCGCAACTGAAGAAGAAGTGTGTTGTCTACCTAAAAAAATTATTACGTTTTTACTGGTTCTGGATCCAAGAGAGGAGTTCTAAATTTTATTTTCAAAATATACCTTTTTTATTGTACATAAGCTTACTCAGGAATTAATGACAGGCACAAACTTAGTCTATCTTCAAATGGTCTTCAAATTTTATTTAATTAACACGTATGAGCCCAAGGATCGGTCCTCCTTATTCTTTCAAGCAATTATTAGCTCTCAACATGAATATAATATACACGTTCTTGTGATTGGATACGTAATCTTACAATAGTCAAGGCTCAAACTGTTGACAAAATCATTGACGGAGAGAAAATTATCTCAAATGGACATGAAATATTACGTTTCTTCCATTATCTTTTCCAAACTATCGTCGGGGAAAGAGAAGGCCATTTTCCAAGGCCGAAGAAATTGCTTCCATTGATTAGAGAACCAATATTCACTTACAAAAGTATTTCCGAGTAGATTAAGAAACAAATGGAAATCAATCAGGCTTGTGAACCTAATGGTATCCTTAGCAAGGTTTATTTTAAAGTCACAGAGCAAATAACACTCTTTCTCTTGAATATGGAAATTGATATGAATTTAAAGGAAAAATGCCTAGTACTTTGACAAAGGGAAGAATCGTTCTTTTACCAAAAAAAAAATGAAGAAAAGGAATGGAGTCCTGACTCAACAAATGGGAGTTATTTTAATTAAGAAAATTGATCTTTACCAAAAGTGTTTCTTAGAGGACGTAAAATATATGGAATTTCGTATAATACACGGGCCTCTATTGACAATATGAGGGAAGATTAAAAAATTAGTGCAATAATTCCTATTTATTTTAAAAAGGCTTTTGATTTGATTATTCATAGGTAAATTGTTAGATCTGTTAAAAGATTTCCCCCAAGAAGAAGGTTCTTTAATCCTGTCCGCTCCCTTCTATTTAACGGATCATCCATTATCTCCTTAAACGGTCATGAAAGTGATCAAATATTTTTGGGAAGAAGCTGCAGGCAGGGGTCTCCATCCGCTCCTCTCCTTTTTATTGCTGCCATGGAAGAGCATGCACTCACTATTATTAAGAAATAAGGGGAGTTGGTGTGGAATTTAAAGGTACTCGCCATATAATTGACCTTTACGCTGACGATATTACACTAACTATTCAAGCTAATTCAGAGGCACAAATTATCAAAATATACAAATTGTATTTAAAAAATAGAAAAAAATATCCGTTCTATCATTAAACTTGAGTAAAACTACCATTTTACCTCTAGGTCTATGGAATCCAGTAAATAGAACTAATATCAACTCCTGTAAGGTCAGCTCATCCATTAGGTCTTGGGAATGGTCTGGTGCCGGGATGGCATTCATGAAATAAACTGTCCAGAGGTCGGTAAAATTATTATACAAAAGACACAAACGTTGAAGAACTTCCGGTTTAAAAAAATAGATACGTATAACACAAAGATTATTCCGATATTGATATACAAAGCTTCTTCATCTGCTGTGTTAGCTGAGAAGGCAATTATTCATGAAGCAAAGTGGTTGAGCGCTATGCTCCATCAAAGATATCAGTCAGTAACAAAAAGAAAAAGAGAACATCTCGAAGGCGGTATTGTTCAGCTAGCAACTCTTGTTCCAAAAATCTATGTATATAAAATGTTTGTCAATATGTCATCCTTGAGTAGAGAAGATGTGTAACTCCCATAGATTTATACTTGTGGCTCCTTTTTGGCACTGAACTAACAAGTGATGTAATCTGTGGCATCTTTTTGGTGTGGGGATGTGAACAAATAATTATTTGGGAAAATATTCCTCAGTTCAATAATTCTTCGACTTTGGATATATTAGGCATAATTCTGCAAAGATTTTTTTTCAGGAACCTGGGAATCCAGAAGACCTTGAGGAATTGGCCTTTCAAAAGAAGAACTTCATAATCCTTTGATTCAGGAAAAATATTCTGCAAAATCCATATCAAAAATTATTCACAATGATTCTGTATTCATTCGTCCTAATGACATTCTTAACTGCTTTTACTCGCAATTCCAGAAAGTTGTTCATTCCAACTTTATCAACTATCCAAGACAAAGGAAATTAGAGCGTGCAAAATTTATACCTTGGAAAAAATTATTCGTACATCAAGAGTAAATTCAACGGGAAGAAGGCATCTGGTGTGGATGGTATAATCGGGGAAATTTATACATTATTTCCTGAAGAAACTACTCCTTTCCTTCTTCGTATTGGAGAATCAATGGAAAGAAAAGGAAGGCTACCGAAATCTATGACAAAAGGCAGGATCGTTTTGATTCCTAAAAAGGTAACGGGACCGAAGTCAATCATTGGAGACCCATCACAGTCCTTAATCAGTCCTATAGGATTTTATCCGGAATCTTAGCGCAAGATATGGAAAAGAGCTCAATAAAAAAATTGGGAATAGCCAGAAAGGTTTCTTAAGGAATCGCAAAATTTCCAACGTTTCCCGAAATATCCAAACAGTGATAGACTCTGTCAGGTCTAGAGGAAAATATGGAGCTCTGGTGGGAATGGATTTCAAAAAAGCCTTTGATTCTATCTCCCACCAACAGATACTTCGATCGGTGAGGACATTGCTGCCAAAGGATTTTTCAACCCTGTTCGTGCTCTTCTGCTAAATGGATCGTCAGTGATAACCTTAGGAGGCCTTGAAAGTAACCAATCTTACTAAGGACAAGCTGTAGACAGGGATGCCCGTCTGCACCTCTTCTCTTCATAGCCGCTATTGAAGAACTTGTAGTTGAGTTAAAGCGAAAATATAGCGGATTCGGTGTCCAATTTCATGAATCAAACATCTTATAGACCTTGATATTACTCTAACATTTGAAGCCAACTCTGAGGCGCAATTAATAAAAACAGTTGAAATTATCCTTAATACTTTCGATAAGTTCAAAGTAAGGTCTGGATTGGAATTGAACCGATCTAAAACTTTCGTCCTCCCTATAGGTTTATGGGATCCTTTGGAGGGTAAGATGGTCCATAATTGCTTCGTGAAAAAGAAGGTTTCGATCTTAGGAATTGACTGGGGTTCCGAGGGCATTCTCGAGAACAATTGGAATAAATTGTCCTGCCTCATCAATAACTGGATCTTAAGTTTTAGACGGTTTAATCTCCAAAAGAGAATTGACCTCTACAATTCTCAAATCGTTCCTGCCGTGTTGTATAAGGCTTCCATCTCTCCTATAATCGCAGAAAAGGCTTTGGTGGAGGAAGATGTTTGGCTCCTCAAACTTTTCCATCGACGTTATCTTCCAACACTAAAAAGACCTAAAAAACAAATTGGAGGAGGTCTCGCTCTTTTATCTCAGATTTTACCAAAAATATATCTTAAAGTTTTTATTGACATCACTAAGAATCCGGATAAGGAATGGAGATGTACTATAACAAACAATGATTTGTATGTTCGTCTACTCTTTGGAACTGATCTTACCAATGCACAAACTGCGAGGCTATCAGAGACTTGGGGTGCCGCGCAACGGATTATTTGGAGATGGGTCCCTAACTTTAAAAGCGACTGCACTGTGGATATCATTCGCAAACACACCAAGAAAAAGTATTTTTCAAAATCTCGATAGTCCATCAGTATTGGAAGAAAAGGCGATAAGTAATAATATTTTAAGTCTTCATCGTACATCGCCCGATTGTCTATTTCGTGATGGACGTTTTCGTTTTCCTTTGGAAAGAGCAGCCCATTTACCACACCCCCCCCTGTCCATGGCACCTCAAAATGTCTCTTTAAGCTTTTATGAGGGAGCTGAGTCTATTGCCAACGTCCATATAAAAAAGCTTTCCCTTCCAGGGAATGGAATGGATAATCTACGACGGAAAAAAGTTCACGGCTCAGTTGCAGATATCTGCTGGCTGTTTATCCTTTGATTTCCATTGATTAATTGTGGCAAGTTGTACAACGACGTCGAGCACGCTTTTGTTGACTGTCCGCTTGTCATAATATTAAAAAGTTTCTGACAATCAACGTAGGGGATTTAAGGTCATCAACTGCAAATATACGAAATCAACAATCATCTTCGGTCTTCTAAAGAAAATAGGTCACAATTCCCATAAAAGTCAAGCTATTGAATCTGCTCTGTCAACTCCAAAGCTACATAGCGAGTTGTTTGACTAAAAAAGAAATAGTAAAACCATCTATTCTTCGATCTGTGATGCTCTCAGCTGCCGCCCGATACACCGCCCTCTCCCTCAAGATCCCCTCCGACACCGAGGACTCATGGGTCCATGCGGGGAACGTCATCAAATTTTATCCATCCAAATCAAAAGAATATTTTAAAATTATGCAAAAAATATTAAATATTTTAAATAGATACCCTTTGATATTTTGTTTATTGTTTTACCTCTGTTTAGATTTTTATTATAAACTATAATGTTTATTTTACTAATTATTATTTTATATAATTTATATAACATCTAAACAATAAAGGAGAGAAGAAAAAAAAACTTCATAAGCTTGACCAAGATGTACTCTTTCAAAGACAGTAAATTATTGTATTCCCTGCAAAGATCAGCGCTAAACATCATGTGCTGAAACCTTGGCATTTTGAAATTGAATGATCGGGATCGTTGGGTTAAGGGAGGTTAAAGTATATGTATGGGTGAATTTTCTAGGTCTTGATCTTCCAGATTCATGAGAAATTCAGATAAAAGATTCTTAGCAGAAATAATTGATAGGATTGTTTTACGGCACAGTTAATGAATGAGCCAATATTATTCGATTTTATCACCCATGTAAAGATTTGTGACACTATTTATAACTCGATTTACAGACTTTCGTTGAGTGTCATTCAGTTAATATATAAAACACTTTGTTTAACTTAATATGGGGGTTCGGGACACAGAAAAGCGGATAAATATTAAAGGCGTCCGTTCTTTTGGAATTGTGGCGGCAAAATATCGCCCTTTCGAACCAACACCATATATAATGTACTTCTTGGAGGAAGCTTACTGGTGGCAAAAAGGTTAGCGGATTACCAGCCTCTTTCAGCCTTCAAATTTAAAAGTAATATTCCTGACAGCTAGGCAGATCTCTTTCTTTCTCTTTCTCTTATATATATATATATATATATATATATGTATAATATAATAATAATAATATAATAAATAAGTTAATGATCAATAAACACATAAAAAATATAATCCATAATAAAAAGAAATGTCCAAGAAAAAACACAACTCAATTATGTTAAGCTGCATGGAAAGGACTATGTTTTTTCCTTCAGTTAACAACCCCTTTACAGCCCCCTTCTTCTTCCCTGTTTGCCCCCCTTCCAAATGCCAAACACACTAATATAGATTTATATGAAAAAGATCAGGCTGTAAATTGCCTTTATTACCAAGATTTTTCCTAACTCTTCCATTTTATGGGCTAAATCTAAGGGCATTGACACTTAAAATAATAAGTATTTGAATTTGGGAGGAAAAGACGTTGGAATTATGATCGCACTTTAATGCATATATAATAAAGGCAATAAAGTCTACCTTTATAATCAAACTCAAAACAAAGAATCTCGATGATCAAATGACGAGCAGAAAAAAATCAATATGATAAATCATCATTAATGAGATTCATTCTAATAATATCCTTTGATAGTTTGAAACTTTTTTCATTTCTTAATCACCATTTATTCATAATAGGATTGGGGGGGATTAATCAATTATTTCCTCAGAAAGATATTCATATATAAATTTTCTTTTTTTCTTCATTTTTCTCCGAACTACTATGTTTTTATTACCTCCGCCGAAGGAGGTATTGTTTTCACTGGCGTTTGTTGGTTTGTTGTTTGTTTTGTTTGTCAGCAGGATAACTCAAAAGTACTGAACGGATTTGGATGAAATTTTGTGGAGTTGTTGGAAGTGCCAAAAGGAAGAAGTGATAAATTTTGGCATCTCTGAGTGCAGAATTAAGGCGCCAAATGAGCTAATACTACTAAATTTTCCAAGTTAGCCTACTCTGCCAATAGATGTCGCTGTGCTGTGAAATTGGGTGCCGGGAGCGTGTTCCTCTCGGAATTTCCGTCTAGGGGAACCCTCCCCCGCTCTCTACGCCTCCCCAGTCGTGAAAAATCCGCCTCGTTTGTATTATTTTTCCAAAAAGTACTAAGAATAAGTTTATTCACTTTGAATGAGTCACGAAAAAATACAACTTTTTTCTCATACACTTGATAAACTTTAAAAAACTAAGTTCCTTTTCCTTAGTCTCAGCTGCTTTTTCAAGTGTTTTGTTGGTAATAAAGCTTTTTTAGTATACTCACTGAGGCAAGGTACATTAAAATCTTCTTTATCCACAAAGTATATCATTTAATGAAACTAACATTTTTTTGAGGGGGTCGTATCACGATATGTATGAACCTTTTAACCGTTTTAATATCTGTATTTATAAGTACATAAGTATATCAATATTTACTTTTTTTATATGATATGGTTACGCCTGTTGTTAGATTCTTATATAGAATATAATGTTATTTTATTTATGTATATTAATTTTATACCATCGAAACCAAAATAAAATAAAATCGTAAAATATATTTATTTTAGAATTACGAGTACTAACATCTATTAAAAAATAATATCAGTTTATCAATTTCTTTACAAATATATATTATATAAATATAATATAAGTATATATTATATACATCAAATTTAAATTCATATAGACTTTCCTCTCATATTTTAGCTGAATTGCATTGCCTGAGCGTGGATAATAGTTTTTATAACTTCCTCTTTGTTCATATCATGTTTGCCTTGTCATTATTTGTAAAAGATGAATTGAATGGACTTCCAACCCATAGGAAATTATTGTATATTTTGTAAAAAGAATAAAACACGCTATACCATCTTATTGAAGCATACCATCCTGGTATGGTCACCTTATCCCTTTAAGAAAAAAAACTACAAATCATTTTTATTTGTAATCCTTTAGTCATTGATCTTGTTTTGTCTTATTAGATAGAGTAACTTCCAACTAAATTTCGTGTTTAAATTTTTAATTCAAAACGTTAAACATATAATGATATTTAAAATGTATTTTGTTTGAACATTTTCAAAAAGAACCTTTTAAAAATTTCATATTTGATTTAGAAATTAAGGTTTCCTTCTTTATTCTTAAATTTAGTATTGTAAAAGTTATTGTAATATTATATCATGATTTCTACAAATCGGATTGTTTGAATCCTCATGAATAATATATATTCCAATAATATGTCAAAAAAGCTTTCAATTATTATGCCGGCATCACCATATATAAAACAACATTAAAATTCAAAGGTAAAAGAGACATATTACCATAGCCATAAGGATTCTACGTTTAAAAGAAGTTATGCCTTTCAAAAAATTATAAGTTTCATAAATGTCAATGATGATATATAAAATAAGAAAATGAAATAATCAAAAACGAAATAAATGAGATGAAAAATTATTAAAATATTTGTAAAAAATAGCCCAAGAATATTTTTATTTCTTATTAAATATATGAACAGGCATTTAACATTTTAGTATTAACTTTTAGCTATTTCATTTGTTAGATGTTATTTATTTATTCATCAAAAAAAAAAAATTCTCCAAATCTTTTTAAAATTTTATATCATTTTTTCTATGTTTCTATACAATAAAATTGTACTATGTTCTGGTGAAAAATATTTATAATACTTCAAAATATATTTTCTAGGCGAAAAGACAAATTTTACACTTTTACATTCAGAACAATGATTGTAATTTCAAATATTTATTGTCATTTCTATTTAAAATTACACAACGGTCACTATTCAACATTACTACTATTTTTATCAGTAACCATAAACATTATTTTAAATTAATAGAATAATTCAAATTTATCAAACATTAATATATATTATGCACTTTTTAATTTTTTTTTCTTATATAAACTGTGTTTCTTCCGAGATTATAGAGTCATGTTTAGTCATTTGATATATGTGCATCGATAGCTACAACTTTCATACTTGTGGTAATAGCTAGGTAACTATATTTTTCCATACAAAGAAGAGTATATCGTTTGTTGAGCATTTTAGGCATAGAATCCTCTGTGTTTCTTACCTAAAAAGTAAAGAAAATTGTATATTATTACATATAGACTATATATTCAAGAAAGTGCTAAAAAGTTTAGATACTTAAGTATATTATAAGCACAGTTATAAATGCATTATTTATATTGTTACAAAACAAACTGTACAGTATGAGAGGTTTTTAGTATACTAGCGAATATTACCCGGCCCTGCCCGGGATTTCCAACTTGACAATAGTCTGATGAAAAAAAAAACACACAAATAATTTTAGTGATGTCATCGCGTGTGATTTTCAGATATTAAATAAATTCTATAAAAGTCGTCATTGGGTCTTCATTGCCATTTTTTTCCGTTTGTATTCCTTAAGATTGGGTATTTAAACATCATAAAAGAAGAAATCACACAAATAATTTCAGTGATGTCATCGCATGTGACATTTCCTATTAAAATCAGTTCTTTCAACAGTTGTCATTGGGTGTCACTGCCTTTTTTCCGTTTGTATTCCATACGGCTGGGTATTTAAACATCGCACAAAGAAGAAATCACACTAATAATTTCAGTGAAATCATCGCATGTGAAATTCATATTAAAATCAGTTCCTTAAAAAGTGACATGGGGTATTCATTGCCATTTTTTCGTTTTTATACCTTACGGCTGAGTATTTAATTATCGTAAAAATAAAAAAATTACACGAATAATTTCAGTGATGTCATCGCATGTGACTTGTCATTTTAAAATCAGTTTCTTAAAAAGTATCATTGGGTTCATTGCCATTTTTCCGTTTTGTATTCCTAAGACTGGGTATTTCAACATCGTAAAAAGAAGAAATCACACGAATAATTTCAGTGATGTCATCGCATGTGACTTTTCTATTAAAATCAGTTCCTTCAACAGTGGTTATTGGGTCTTCCTTGCCATTTTTTCCGTTTTGTATTCCTTAAGTCTGGGAGTTTAAACATTGTAAAATGAAGAAATCACACGAATAATTTCAGTGATGTCATGGCTTTTTTTCATATTCAAATCAGTTCCTTCAAAATTGTCATTGGGTCTTCCTTGCAATTTTTTCCTTTTGTATTCGTTACGGTTGGTATTTAAATATCACACAAAGAAAGAATTACACGAATAATTTCAGTGAAATCATCGCATGTGACTTTTTCATATTCAAACCCGTTCCTTAAAAAGTTGTCATAGCTCTTCATTGCCATTTTTTTCCGCTTAGTATTCCTTAAGGCTGGGTATTTAAACATCGTAAAAAGAAGATGAATAATTTTAGTGATGTCATCACATGTGATTTTGTATATCAAATCAGTTCCTAAAAAGTTGTCCTTGGGTCTTCATTGCCATTTTCTCCGTTTTTTTTTGTTCCTTAAGGCTGGAAATTTAAACATGTAAAAAGAAGTTATTTTTAAGTCGTTCTAGAGTGCCTATGATATTTTTATGAGAAGTAGTTCCTTAAAAAGTTGTAATTCATCGTCATTGCCATTTTTTTCGTTTTGTATTCCTTAAGCTGGTATAGACATCCCTCTCCATCTCTAGGCATTATTGAAATTTGATTAGCACGAGATGCAATATAAAAAAGTGTTGTTATTTTCCACAAAACTTAAATTTGGGGGGACATACAGGGACAGAAAGAAAAATATTTTTAGGTAATCATGTAGAAAACGAATTCGGGAAACACTCAAAAAAATAAAAACACGTCTTAGTACCTCAGTCTTATTCACAGAAAATTTGGCAAAATCTAACTTGCAAATTTTAAAAAATCACAAAAAAACGTTTTGGCGAATAAATAAGCATGTCGATGGCGAATTTTCCAGGAGTTTTCAACCCCACTAAAACACCCCGAGCTCTCAAAACTCTTCACTGAAAATTTCGTCAAGATCTAATGACCCGTTTGGGAGATACAGGGAAACGATCGAACGAACGCAATTTCTTTTTTAGTATAGATAATTAGGATGTTTATTTCAAACATTTTTTATATGTACATCAAACTATTTTTACAATTTTTTACTTTTTTCATACAAAGAATAATGAAGCAGAATACACACATATATCAAGGTTATGCAGCAAGCAATGTATCTAGAGAAAATTAAATATCCCTAATATATATATATTCTTATGCAGGCGCATAAGAACATAGTTGATTTCCATTTAACTTTTATAAGCTAATTGAGATGCAGATTAGGTTAATACCAAAAAATAATGTTAGCGTGGGCATAATTATATCAACATGAATTGACCAAGGAAAAAATGGTAGACATACAAAAGATTTAATCCTTTTAGGGCCAACGGGTATAAAGAAATAGACAAATGATAGAGATGACGACTTTAACCTATTCTAACTTTTTAAATTAATTTCTATACGTCAAAATGTGTAAGTGCCATTATTAAAATACACAATGATATTAAAAGTAATTGTGGCATGAAAATATTTTGTAAATCCTATTATGGCTATGATACCAAAACAATTTTTTATGTTTTAATCCTATTACGTCTCAACATTATTTATTTGTATGATTTATTCATGATATTGTAGGAAATGTTGAGATATGGTTGGATTATGTACGACTTTGAAGTAAATATCTTTAATATATCAAAATACATAAAATAACATTTATAAAAAACATGTCTCATTAAATAAAATATACCTTCTTGTCTTTTGCACAGTTACTTATATTGTCTTACTCTTACCCCATCCTATAGTATGCTTTTTTGTATGTCCAAACAGTTTAACACACTTACGGATAAGTAGATTCAGTATATATGAATACTATATACTATAAAACGTGTTATATGAATGTGAGAAAAGTATTCGTAATAGTTTCTACTGAGTACAGAGAGACTAAAAAACTTTTTCGAATATAGTTAGGAAAAAACTTTCTTTATTTTGTGCTAATCCAATAACAGTAGTTCTAACTTCCAAAGACTTTTATTCTATTGATGAAAGATATATATAATATATATAGATATGACTTTGCTGGTCCTTCTATCTACGCTTACTTTTGAATGACACATAAATGTATATTTGAACATTGAAGTTTAATAATTGATTTTAAAATTGAAATGCTATTAGTAAGCAGTTGGCACTAACAAAAATACATTATTTTTTTACATATATGGTTGTACAGAATTGCATCCAAATGGACATAATTAATCATTATATTTGATATTGTCAAAAAATAGGGGTGCCTCCTTTCATATTTTTTTATCGTGACTTCAGAAATGTAACTAAAAGTCTCCTTTGGAAGAATTATTATACTTTCGCTGCACATGATCAAGAATCACATGAATGAAGAGTCGGACAACCTACATCAAGGATTGTATTGGTCAAACACCGCAGCTGAACAAGAGAAACTTAGTCCTTTAATAGTTTACTTTTAGTTGACTTTTTTTTATTTTATAAAATCTTGTCTATTTTCCATGAGGTTAATAACTCTTTAAAATCGGCTCTTTAATCTTATTCTATCCCTGTTGTCATGCTACATATATAAGCCAACATAAAACGAAGTAACCCAATAAAATTAATTAAAATTAAAGCATTTTTTTCTGTGGCTATATGGTTCGACAGAATTGCATCCGACTGGATAAAAATATCATATAGCATTAAAATAGTCAATCGACCCCAGGATCTTATCAATGAGATGCACCAAAAATGATTATCCCTGTCGGGATTCTAACCTGCGCCCCTGTTACAATTGAAATATAAACATTGAAAAAAAAAAAAGGAAGTTATACATTTATCTAAGTGTTCGCGAAACTACAGAGTACCCGCTTTGACTAAGTGGAATCCTGTGCTCAATGATACAGGCACAGGTTATCCTTTTGGAGAGGAAGTCGGCATTTATCAACATCACAAAAAACCTTTGACTAATTTTAATGCTATAATACATTTTTTCATATCCCCCCCGAATGTAACTTAAAAAGTATTTTGAAAACCATACATCAAACATCTCTGAATTGAAGTAGCGTAAGGAAGTCAGGTAGTGTTATTTTGTATATATATATATATATAGCTCGCCTTTGGGGTGAATGCATTACCGGTTGCTGGATTAAATTTCAGTTTCCGTGACCCTAAGAGGTTGCTCATAGCATATATTCTTGGGGTACAAAATATATATATACATATATATTTATATATATATATATATATATATATATATATATATATACTATATATATATATGAAAATGATGAGAATTATTACTCACACGAAAAACATCAATTAGGATTTTTTGGTGTTGTATTACGTAGGCATTTTGCACAATCTTATATATATATATACAGAGAGGAAAAAGTCTTGAATGGAAAAGTAGAAAATGAATTAATGTCCGTTATACCTCAAGCATACGGGACAAGAAAGAAGATGATTAAAAAATAAATTCATTTCATATGTACTTAGTCTAAGCTCCTTTGCTCTTTATATTTTTTTAAAAAGCCCACCATTTGAGAATAAATAATGAAATATAAATTGTCGAAAGGATAAATTAACTTTTAAATGCATTTGAATGTTAATTGAAACGAAATTAATAAAAACCCATAAATGATATGATGAAAGTTTGCCATTTCTTAAAAAATAATATAATTTTTTTAATGAAAGAAAGTGAATTGATGTTGAATTTTATTCTACAATTAGTTCTCATCGGGTTTGTTTATATTAAAAAATATGGTAACATTAAAAATTTATAGGAACATTTCTATGGTCGAGCTGGTCAAACGAAAAAAATAAGCCAAAATATAAAAAGATAAACTAATGTATAGAACCGGTTAATCTAAAGCATTAAATTGAATGAATGCATCACGTCACACACGCTTTTTAATGTTGGGCAACTGTTTGTTATTTTTCTTCTTTAAGAGCACTGATGAACCAACAGCATATGTTTCCCAGAGTAGAATAGACACCAAAACGTCACAATGGGGACTAAACGCTCTAAACGTGGAATGTATGTGGAAAGCATTGAATCTCTCATGGATGAAGAGGCTTTTCACAAATCATGACTTCTGGTCTTTAAGAATAAAAAAAATATTTTTAAATAACACAGGACACCATTTTTCAGAAAGAATCCATGTGGGACCTACAGAACTCTTTAAAGTTCTGCCTCTGTGTGGCTCTTACTGGAAAAAAATGAAACAATCGTGGAAGTCAGTCATAGAGGGGTGCCTTCCTCTTTTGGGTTCAGATGAGCCATTAAACGAAAACCCTAGACTACTTAGTCGTACGGAATTTCTCAAAGACTGTCACCTTACCTCGGTTGGTCAATTCCACAGAAACGAGGAAAAAACAAAAACTTCATCCTGGACTTTAGGGTGAAAAAAATAATAAAAGACCGACCAGAGCCTGAAATTCCGTTTGGCCCACCCATCCCTTTTTACATCGGCTTATCCAATCTTAAAAATCAAGATGTTCGCCGAGCATATCATAAAAATGTTGAGCAAAAACCGCCTTCGGAAATTGTAAAACGAAGACTCCATAAGCTCGATGAAAGCAGGAATGTGTCCTCGTTATGTCCTCAAATCATAATGAAGAATCCCTTCTCAGATTCAAGACAGAAATGGCTCCGATACAGGCTGGCAACTTCATCTCTCTTCATGAGTAAATCGAAGATCCATTCAGAAGATCAACTATGCCACTGGTGTGGGAAAGAGAAGGAGACCTCGTTCCACTTTTTCTATTTCTGCCCAATCATTATCCCTGTTGTTAAGTCAGTAGAGGAAAAAATACAAAGGGCATACGGTGAACACCTTGAACCCCCAGACTGGCTAATATCAACGTCCCCCAATTATGAGAACGCTTTTCAAATAGAGTCCATAATTTCCAAGGTTCAAGGAATTCTGTACGCCTCGCGGGTCAAGGGGAACCCTCTCCCTATAGGACTGGACAAGTTGGTGGAAAGATACATCTCCCTCCTAGACCGAATCAATTATTAATAAACATTTATATATTTTATGAAAAATTGAATCCAAGTTTATTTTTTTTAAAGCATTTTTCGTGTTTTAAACTTTATATATTGACCATTTGTCCCCTACCACTTTCTATTTACAAAAATGTTGTATGAATGAAATATAACTAGTAATAAAAAAAAGCAACAGCTGAGTTGAATAATTACTTTGATGTTTCAATACATTGTGATTATTAAAAAAGTATACTTGTAGTTAGAAATATATTAATGAACACAATAAAACCATGATATCCACGATAAAGTTTGTAGTACGATATAGTTTGTAATTTTCAAGCAGGATAAGAAGTCAAAAAGCAACATTAAATTGGTATCCTTACATGTTTCAAAAAACACTTGTATTATAATCACTTATGAATGACTTCTTTAGTTTGTTGTATTTCGACTAAAATATCATAGGTCCAAGAAATTATTTTTTTTTATAAACAACCAAGGTGATGAAAAATGTTGAGTGATATCTAGGTCGCACAAAAATAATAATAATATCCGCTCATACCATTTTATTATATGCTATTTTTTAAAGACATTATTGAATTCTAGGTAATACATAAAAAGTTTACATAATAGTTTAAAATTATATCTATAATCTACAACCAACCACGCATACAAACACCATTAAATAACTAAACATATCTAGCAACACACTTATTACCAAAATATGGGTAAAAATGATTACCGTTACAGTATTGTGAAATAAGGCAGCGTTGGCAATAAACGATGATACGTTTTATAAAATAATGTTGATAGTATTTTGTTTTTTGATAGGTTTTTATAAGCCCGTAATTCGATGAGAAATTGTACTTGGCCAATGGAATGGAAGGTGGTAAAAAAGCACCAGATCTCCCATATACTTTATATCGACTGGCCCCCAAACGTTTTGAAAGACACCAAACTATACTCCCAGAGCAACATAGCTTCCGGGTTAACAGAATCCTTGACCAAGGAAAAAGGTTGGTCTGGCCAACTTCGATCACAGTGCTTCTTTCGACACATTTGATATCGTCGGGAAACTGAGATGAGATGAGATGACAATGCCCAAAACCTTGTGAGAAGCTTTATATCAGGGGTACCAAGGGCTTACTGTAATTTCATCTTGCGTAAACCGTCGTGGACCCTTTCTCCTAGGTTACGGCGTCAGGCAAGTTTCGATTCTTGGACCGTGTTCTTTATCCTGCTCACTTCAGATCGCCTGAACCTGCATATAAAATGCGATCTCCGAGGTAGAAGTTGCCATCAGAATATAGTTGATGACACATCAGGTCTAGTCGCTGTATCCTCGTGGCCTGAGGTCGAGGGGGTGATGGATAATTTATCCTGTAGTATCACAAATAATCCAAGAGGAATGACTCTGTCTAAACACCGACAAGACACAGAAGATTCTACTGGGACTACATTGCTCTTCAAAATTGTCACCCCAAGATACCTTGGAGTCACCATATCGGGGTGCAATGGTTCGAAGTGCATCACGCCAGAGTCGCTACTGACTTAAAGAGGAATGTTTAATTATATATGTTTTAATATGTTTTATTACGCATTTGCTCTGGTTTTATGTATTTATTTTATTTACATATAAACGAAACATGATAAAAAAAGAGGAGATTCGAACCATCCGCTGGCTGGGAGTCTCAATGCCCAGAGGACCTGTCCTGTATTACGTCGCCAAAGCCATTCTTATTGGCAAGGCCAAGATTTGAAAGACTTAAGATTTTTTAAAATGGAAATAAAAAAAATGGTTGAAATACCTTTTAAAGTACATTAATTATTAGGTATTTCAAAAAAAATTTAATTTGATGAAATCCATAGGTAAAAAATATATAATACCAAAATATTACTTACATCAAAATGGAGACACTCAATCATCTAAATATACAAAAAAATGAAATAAAGCAACGATCTTTGATCAAAGTTGAACTATGCGTCACGTATGAGTTAATGCATTCTTAGTAATTATTAATATTCCAATACAAGTTATAATCATCTTCGAGTTCAGTTTGACAATCAACTTGAGTAAAAAGTTATGTACGAAAGCCTTCGTCAAAATATACAAACCAAAAACATAACCTGGGATACAACCTTGGTATTTGTCATCCTCTCCTGTCCAAGTGTCCAAAGAAATCCATCCATCCTTTGAAGGTCAAGCTTTTTCTTTCTCTTTGTTAAGGCTCCATTTCATTCATCGTCCAAGGAAGAAAAGTTTCTTCGGCATTGTATTCCAAAAAGTTTTTGTAGATTTGTTCATTAAAAAAAGGACCGTCCACAATGTTTCTTTCCTTTATTATGACGATCATAGATAAAAAACACTTTCCAATCATTTTTTATGAGATGGCTTATAGATTAAAATAACTTCGAAGTATGGCTATAAATCTAAACATTTTAGATTACTCTAACCAGAGTTTCTATATTTTTTTTGGAGTAATATAGCACACACTGAATTATTTCAAGATTTTTTTAAATATTATCATCAGTTTTAATGTCTAAAACCTTGGCCTTGTGCTACTGTCATTCCAAACTATGGATACAATAGGAAAGATGAAAACATCACTGAGTGCGCACAGCAGCATCAATCATAATTATTTGTTATAAAAAATATAGATAATGTCAAGAAATTTCTAATATGGGTTTTGTATCTATACTAATGATTCTCAAAATACTGTCAACAATGATAGCCATACGTGTTCTTTGTTGTAGTGAATCTGCATTGTGGAGTATTGAGTTTTGTAAGGGCTAAATTCAGGGTTATATAAACCCTTCATCTCCCACAAACGTTGAATCCAGTAATTAGTAGACGCTTTACTTGAAAATTAGATTGGAGCCCAATACTTTGTGCTAACATACTGTCAAAAA
>CP045891.1:3727857-3799143 GCA_013387185.1 Caligus rogercresseyi
ACGATGATGATAAATCCCTTATATCATGAAGAAAAAATAATAAAGTAGGGCTAAAAATGCCCGTCATCCCGTCCGGAACATGATAATGCTCATTTGCCTTGTAAAATACGATATTAGTGCAATATAAGTTTATTTGATTATTAAATTCAAATATGTATGGTATTATGTATAAATTTGCATGTAGATATAAAGGTCCTAAAAAGGGCATGTATATTAATAGTATTCTTCTTTTATACAAACGGTTAGGTATTTTTACTGTAAATATTTTTTTTGGTTCAACAATCGGATGGCAAAATTATCTAGAGTGATGGCATTGACACAAATTTTAGAACTAGGAAATATGCACCATTTATGGTAAATGGCTTTTATTATGATTTATCGCATGAAGAAAAAACTATCTCGTGGGGTGCAATTAATATCCATTTACATTGTTTTTACGGGTTTTCAATTTTTTAAAGTTTTCAATCATTTTCCATCAGCGGACGCTTATAAAAGCCCAGGACGAATAATAGTGTTGAGGGCTTCCACAATGCTCTCCAATCATCTATTTCTGGAGTTCATCCAATGTATGGAAAACTCCTTAACAGCTTTTAAAAAGAGAGAAAGTCTAGCGAGAAAAACGGTCCTTGAATTCCGCCGTGGCGATGAGAGATATCGGAAGAAGACCTATTTGAAGGTGGATGAACGGCTATTCATATAATTATTATTATAAAATACAATTTTCAAAAAATATTGCTTGGAATCTACCTACTTTTTAAGATAGTTAAATAAATTATAAATATATTATGCAAATGGCATTACAGAGAATTGATTCAGTTTATTTTTCCACAAACTAAGGAATTGTGAATTATGACTCATATATGGATGTATATAATTAGACTTGAAGGTTTTAAGATTATGGGAAAGGGACAATCATTATGACGAGGGATGGACTGAGGGAGAAATTGGCTTGGAGGCTAAATGGAAAAAATAAAAAATTGCTATATATGATCCGTAGAAGGCAAATATATTTCAAAGTCGTGGTTTTGGAAAATAAATTGGTAGAATGGCGTATTAAAGAGATGTTGCAGAGAACATGAGAAAAAAAATGGATTTTTAACCGAATTTGAGTTATATAGAAAAAAATATTGGATAACATTTCCAATTTTTTATTTACCTTGTAAGAATGAATATATTTTTTACTTTTTTTGTCGCAACTTTTAGAATCACTAAAACCTCTATCATATTCATGTTTATTGATTACATTTACAGTTTGCATATTAAGAAAAAAAATCTTATTCATTTAACTAAAATATTAAAATTAGAATTTTTATTAATAGTGCTCTATTTTAAAGAAAAAACTGAAACGTCAGAGGGGAGGTCAAAAAATCAAATGTGCCCGTAATTCTCAATACAGTGTAACCATTATAAACTTAAATCAATAAACAGTCTTTGAGTGTATTTGAATTCAATCTGAAAAAATTAATAGTTGTCTTTTTTAATTCATAACATTCCAGTATACTGTTTATGATTAAAAAATGAACCTCTGTGTCAAAAAGTATTACGTAATACACTACTTGTTGTTGATGAGTAAACAAAAAAAAATGAATTACGGAGACCCCCTTCTCTTCTTTTTAAAAATTATTAATTCAAATTGGTTTAATCAATCGAACTTTGCAATGTTATTAATCATCCCAGGGCAGAAGATGGATCTTCCCTTTAAAAAGTTTCCCTGCGCTTTTTCCAGCTAGTACAAAGGTCTGTAACTTAGAAGGGACGTTATATCGTTCTTTTTAACAGATGTAGAAGAATCTTTCATATGTTTTTCGTCCCAAACATTGGGCTCTCAGGGCTTTTGTGGAGAATATGGAGATGATAGAAGACGGGACCTGATAAAAGCATTACGTTGTATTTTGCTTGTTGATGTTATGTTCCACATCCTGCAGCGCTGGGATCGCTTTTTTGTCGAGTTGCAAGTAGAAAAGGTGAATATTTTCCAGGCGAAGAAGCTTTGTGTGTTTGAAAGATGTGGATCCGCATGTCTGTAAGGTTGTTAATATTAGTCGCCTCCATGAAATGGTAAATGGAGTATACGAATTATTTTTCTTAGATCAGAACGGTTTTGGGGCATATAGGTTTGTCGGAGTCTGAGCCGCCTCCAGGCTGAGGAGTAAGGGGTGCTTTATTTATTTTGAAACTCATGATATTTGGAACAAAAAAAAACTATTTCGCTATGTAGTTTATTTTTGATGAGCATCAATTATCGGATGCTGAGCGCACGCTTTATTTCTTCCTTTTTTTGCTTCCTATTAAAACGGCGAAATCCATATACTGCAGAGTAGGAATACGGCTATTCACATTAACGGCGAGAACGGAAACATTCAAAACGGAAACATCAAAAGCGGACACGGCAATGCGCCTTCCTCTTGAAGTGAGCATAAGTACAGTTTAACATGAATTGTATTTTTAAATTTAGTTGAAAGTCATATTTCTTGTTAAATAAAAAAAGAGAAAAAATATTTGACTAATTCAAGCCTTCACTTCTAATTTTAGACATAAAAATCTTACACAATATATAATATCATCGGTCACTTTGTAAATATATAGCTTTCCGATAGAATGACATCACTGCATATTAATTGCTAGATTTCCTTTTCATTTACTCCCATACTACTTAATTGTTTCACCCAGTGAGGCAGGGCTGAACGACTTATTATATCTAAATGCAATGCAACTGAATCAAACTAGTTTGTAGGAAAATGCAATTCGTAGGTGAAATGAATGACTTTTATAGAGATTTTCTAGGCTTTGTAAGAATAATTAAAAATCCCCTTTGCTATTTTATTGGAACTTTTATTTGGATTTATTACAAATGTAACTGTTCAGTTAAAAAATGTTTGCTGGTCTAAAACAAAATTCAGATAGTGTAGAATTGTGCAGCAAAAAAACAAACAAACACTGAAAGTCTTTTAAAAACTATAAATTAAGAAACAAAACTGAAAACAAAACAAAATAAACAAAAAGAATGAAGGACTATATGGGAACTGTAACGGTCAGTCTGCCCGTAACTTAATTTGCTTCTCCCAGACTCTCGGCAGATCTGAGTTCTGGGGAGATATTACAAGCTTTATCTGCCGGAGATGCAAATGTCCGTTGTGGTATTGGTCCAGAAAAGTTGCCAGCAGCTTTATCTATGGTTATAATGGCGTATTGACTTGGGTTCCCTACTACAACTGTTGTTGTCATTGTATGATTTATTTCGGAGCTCATAAACTCTAGCCTTTAACACTAGAACGGCCATCTGACCCCCATTCTAACTTTTCGATTTTAATATATTTTTGTGATTTTTCCAGGTAGTCCTAAATTTCGCGACTTTTATTTATTATATGAAAATGTATGTACACCGAAAAAACATTTACTATTATAGGTAAAAATATTTACCTATCTATATTTACGAACAAATAATAGGACAATAATAAAATATTCATAGGAAAAAAAATATTCTTTTAATAATTAGATGTTGCTTAAGGAACTAGAAGGATCTTGGCATCCTTACAAATGGCTTTGTCACCCCCGAGCACTCGATAACTTGTATGCGGCGATCCTGCCGAATTCCTATCGCAAACGTCCATAATTGCTATGAAATGCATTATATGGTTCATTGTCGATGGAATTAATCTCGGATTGATTTATGATGTGAAATTGGCGTTCTTTGGAAGTCTTGAAATCAATCGTGAAGCGTTTTTCCCTCTTGCACCCCGTGATTGCTATTACAACGTTGTTTTTACGACCACTTGAATTATTTTTTTGGGCTCTACCGATGGGGTCTTCTCTCGTAGTCTTGGAGGAATTATACAGTGCCGGCGTAAGTAACTTGGCTCATGAAGAGTCCTTTTACCAGCCTAAAATGTACTTCCTCCTCTGGAAGTGAAGAGCTTGCCTTGATATCAAAGCTGTTCTCTACTTAGCTACTTTGACCAGGTCTTGGAAGATGAGGAGCGAATGTGAAGTGATTTTATAAGTCGATATCTAGAAGCTCTATTTCTCGTTTGGGTTTGATGTAATTTCCTCCAAACTAAATTACAAAATATAATATCAAAAATATATAAAATCAGATCACATATTTTGAAATGGCTTATAACAATGATTTAAAAATGTTGACAATCACACAATGTTAAAAAATATTGAATTTGTCCAACTTTTGTATAAAAAAATGCTTAGGAAAACGCAAAAAAATATATGTACAACCGTTAATATAACAAACATGTCATTACATTAAAGAAAAGTGAATGAAATTGGACCACAAAACCAATTAATATTTTGATTATAGTTAAGTCCATATCACCTTATCAATGATATTATTCTTTTGATATATTGCTGATATATTTGAAGAAAATAAATCTTAAATAGGTCAAATCGATATTATACCAGCCAAATTTCTTGATTAGGAAGATTTTTACGTATCAATCACTATAAATATGGTGCTAGTCTTTTAAAGTTATATCTATGTTGTATTTAAACAAGTTTTTTCAATGTTGGATTGATACTACTACGATATTAATACTATTCATTTTATTTACTTTTTGTAAACAAAATGTGGGCATTTTCTTGAATCGATTTTTATAATTTCAAGATCAGAGGCAAATATTTTTTTTATTTCTTACCAAATTACTTGCTTATTTTAATTAACCAATCAAATATTTGCAACACTAATAACTAATAGAATACTGATATATTTTATTTTTTTACCTATAATGTTTAATTATATATCATATTTGCAAAATTGTCCTGCCAGTTTTCATTTTATTCTAAGTCTACATTGAGTTTAGTGTATCTGTATAACACTTTTATTGTTGGAGAATAAAAACATATAACTGTAAAAAGCAGACCCATTTAGCCGTATAAAATAAATATGCGTAATAAACTCATTAATAGATAAATATATCCGAACCAAAGATATTTTCAAATATTGTTTTAGGAACACATTATAAATAGCAAACTAAACATTATAACTAGGACAGTTCACTTGCATGGATCTGCGTTATTGAGTTATAATCAAGGCTGTTGGAATTTGGTACAAAAACAATGCCATATGTGCCCAGAAATATGCGGGAAAAAATGACTAAATATGCGAAAAAGGTTATATGAGCAAAAAACGAAAAGCCTTAATATGTGGAAAAATAATTTATATTCAAAATAAACAAAAATTATGTCATGTAATCATTGTTCCACTGAGAATAAGCATATCTTTTACATGCCTCTCTGTCAGACTGGTTCGCTGGTCAGACAAAAGAGACTTTAGTTTGGAGAAGACCCTTTCGCAGTTCACAGAGGTAATTGGAGTGCACGAGAAGAGGAACGGCAATTTGGGATCATCTTTGAGCTCTAATGTCTCTCTCTTCAGAATTCTGGAGTATAATTTAATTTTTTCGAAGTCTGGTTCTTCTCAAGGACACTGTTCAATTTGCTGGCAAAGGGCTCAACGGTCAGCTGCATCTGCACCCTCTCAAGGATTCCAATGTTCTCCGTAAGTGGATTCCTGTGCTTAGTAAAGATTCTCCCTTTTTGAGGCAATCGGGAGGGAATTCAATATTCTTCTATTTTGTAGCCACGTGTAACCCTTTTCTTCTTCTCATGGCGCCCTTGTGTAGAAGTTGAGACCCATAAATACTGAATATATATATTATATTAAAAAAAAGATAACACCTATTTTTAATTATATATAATGATTAATTATATATATATATTTTTTCAAAATATGCAATAAATATGCAGAAAAAGGCCAAATATGCGTTATATGCGTTGAAAGGTCGTTTATGCCCAGAAAGTATATTCACCAGATTCCTACAGCCTTGGTTATAATATTTTGAAAAAATTGACAATATGAAAGTGAGCAATGAAGCTTTTTTTTTTGCCCGTTGGGTTCATCAGATTTGCATCTTTGTATGATATTATTAGCATTATAATGATATTTTCTTCTTTTAATGGCTTTATTGGATTTACTTTAATTGCAAATAAAAAATTCAGAGTATATTTTGTTAACTATTTTTCAATCATTTAAACATTGACAGATTTAAAGAAAATAAGTAACTTTTTTTAAAAATAAAGGATAATATAATTACTGTTAATATCCCATCATAACCTTTAGTATAATTTCGAATGAGGTGTGCAATAGCTTAGTGCCTTAAGCATGTCAGCTCTTAATGTTGAGGATGCAGGTTCGAATCCCGAGAGGGGATTGCAACTTTTAGTTAACCTCATTGATAAGATCCAAGGTTCGATCCTATAATTTGTTTATAATGCATTATAATTTAAATATATGAAGAAAAATGCAAGTGGTATAATTTATTTCCATTATTGCAGTATTTAGATAGTTCAATCCAAAGGACGAATTAGGACAATATATTATTTAGTTTGCATACTTGTTTCATGGCAGCGGAAATATTTAGGACTTTTTTTAACCGGAATAAATACACATGTATAATGAGGCAATAGATCATGTTGACATTTTCTTTATTCATTCTTTGGTATTCTCAACATATTTCATGTAGTATACTGATATTATTCACGTTATACGACTAATCGTACCCATTAAGTACTTGACGAATAAGAATTCTATAGTATTTTTGTGAATATTTATGATTACATAAAGAGTATATGCAAAATAAATTTTATAAATCATCTTTTTAATTATCCATTAAAATTATATCTTGTTATTTTATATGAAAGATATGTATCGAAATAATAAACATCAGAATTTAGTAAAAGTTAAGATCCTTAATTATTGTACTAATAAATGATACATATTTATTAGGAAAAAAATCATTCATCAATATATATAATATATATATTGTTTGTTTGTTTTTTTCGTTTTGCAAGCTTTCAAATACGATAACAGCTTTATTTCTTGATGTCTGACTTTTCAATTTAACTAAATTTGGTTGAACTGTTTAAATTATGTAGTAAAGAAGTAAGATTCATAAGAGCTCGATAGCCGTGAGTGTTAAGGCGTGTTCAACTCTCAATGTTGGGGGCGCAGGTTCGAATCCCGAGAGGGGATGGTTATTTTTGGTATAGCTCATTGATAAGATCCTAGGTTCGATAGACTAATTTTAAAGCTATAATGCTTATTTATATCCTATCGGATGCAATTCTATCGAACGGTATAGGCAAAAAAAAAAAGATTCATAAGTAGTGGGTAAAGCTTACAGGAATTACTCTGGGATAAAAGTAATTGCCTTTTCTATATTGTATTTCTTAAAATCCTCTTCATCTATTTTGTTTAGAAATGGAAAAATAATTTATTCTATATGAGAGAAAAAGGGGGAAAACCCCTTCCATTTCCTTTGAATGGTTATTAGATGACCATGCCAATGCATTCACCGATATTTAAGAATCCATCAATGTAAATGGACCTATCAATATATGTTAAAAAAAAAAAAATTATCGTTAGTGGATATATATATTTGCAATAAATGTTAAATATTGGTATAATTATAGTAATACTTCTAATTTATTTCATTACGTCAATCAATATTATGTGCTAAAGTCATGATACATAGATAAGTGTTATCCTATAAATACAGCTAATTCTTGTACTTAAATATATTTCTTTATATTTTTGGAATATGGACGTATATAGTTCAGTTATTTAGACATCTCTCATATTAAACAGAAAATTGAAAAGCATGTATATGTAAAACCCAGCCATAACATTTTGAATTTCAATTAAAATAAAAAATATAACATTCTTCATATTTACTTAAGTCCTCTCTCTCTCTGTCTGTCTCTATCTATCTATATATATATATATATATATATAAATATATATATTAAACATATATATATATATACAGGGTGGTAAGATCAAATCCGGCGGGTTTTCAGGACATCCTTTAACAAGGATGACGTCATCCGATCCGCGCAGCCAACGTATGAGAGATCATTTCAGTTGAATTTTATCATCGTCATGGCCGCATATGGAAATCTACAGCCTGTTATCTGGAACGAGCAAGAACGCAGGTGTCCCGTTATCCAGATTCTTTGTATAAAGGGCAACACCATCAGCAACACCCAGGTCTCTGAGCTGCTCAGGATCGACAGAAGAAGGGTTGCTGAGCTCAGGCAGCAACTGAAGGATACCAGGGACCCTCGTGCTGTCGTCGACATGGCCTTCAGGCCCTCCAGCAGCGCCGCAAGGCCAGGACCCTCGACTTCATCAGGAGGGTGTCAGACATCTTCGAGCACGACCCAGAAGGTCCATCAGGGATTTCGCCAAGGAGCTGGACATTTCTCAAGTAACTTTGTTGGCCTGTGTGAATGAGGATTTGCGTTGTCACAGCCACAAACTAAAGGTTACACACATAGGACTTCGTCCCCAAAACCCACTGGCCCCCTAGCTCCCCCGATTTGAATCTTATGGACTATTTTTTTCTGGGACTACCTTGAGCGACAACCAACCGACTTGCTCACAATACCAAAGCCCCCTGATCAACTCCATAATGAAGCAGACCAGGAAGTTGATAGGGCCCTGGTGGCCAAGGCCTGCTCCTCCTTCCGCGCCAAGATCAAGCGCGTCATCGACGCAGAAGGTGGATGGATTAAATAAGCAGAATTTACACATCTGTACGGACATTTTAAAGTCTAAAAAAATAAAATTGAACAGAAATTAACGATTTTATGTGTTTTTTTTTGCTGAGAGAAGAAAAACGCCGGATTGGATCTTACCACCCTGTGTAGGTATTTATATAAAAGATTTTTATATATATACATATATATGTTACTCCCAATGCATATACTTTCTATCCCTTTGCATCGACTGCACATATAGTATAGTGTTGTAGTTTTACAATCACTGTGCATATGCTGAAGACTTATGAGATTGATCGTAATTATTTCAAAAACTTATTTTTCTCCCAAGAGGTCTCAAATCTCTCTTTATTTTAAATAGGCATAATTTAGAAGTACCAAAAAATATTGTCAGCATACTTTATTCCTTATTATGATTATCTACTTAGCTTTTGATTTTTTTTTTTACTAAAAGGACGAAACAAAATTAAAAAAAATATAAACAGTTTTTTTTAAAGAGACTTTATTCGTTTAGGGTTGTTACATATACTATTATAAATAAAGAACCGTTATAGTTTAAAATTAAGACCCTTAACTAAAGCCAAATCGACTAACAAATATATCTAAAATAATACAAACCTCTCACATTGATTGTAGGCACCTACAATTTTTTTTATCAAGATCAAAATATCTAAAAACAGCAAAAACAAGTACAAAAAGCATTTGGCTCCTTCCTACCCAGATCCTTTCAAACTTTCATATCTTCCTCATGGTGGCGGTGATGTCAAAGGTGATGATTGCCACCCAGTTTCGGTTTCCCTCGAACCCAAAGATCGAAGAGATCTCCACTAGGTAACTGCAGGATATCCACGGCGGCAAGATTGAAGATTGGGAAAACATGAGAAGGCAATATTATCGTTACACAGGGAATCTCAAGAAAAATCCAACAGTGAAGGGAATATGGCCTACTAATTTTTGTAATTTTTAAACCTCCGGTTAATCTTAATTAAATGTTTTAAAAACCGTAAATGGTTCTGAAATAAGGCCAGTTATAAATAAAAGTGGGGCCAACGGACAGCCTTGACAGCAACTTTTCTTTAAAATTATAGACTCACTTTCTATTCCTCCTAAGGAATAGTTGAAGTGCCATTATATAAAAGAGCTCTTATAGGGTTAAAATATTTTTTGGGGAGTACTTTTTTATTGATCTAAAGATATAGCGATGCTGTATTGTGTCAAATGCTTTCGTAAAGTCTACAGCAATTACAGCTCCATAAGTGCCTCTTTTACAAACAATTTCAATAGCTTTTCCTATGTTAATAGAAATATCAGCAATTTTCCACCCCCTAAGGAAACCTTTTGTTCTTTTCCTAGTTTATAGTTTAAATTGGTTCAATTTTAGAGGCAAGAACCCCTGAGAGAATTCGGTAGCTCATATTGAGAATCGTAATGGGTCGTCAATTATTTATATCTGTTGGGCTGCCTTTTTTAGGAATCAAGGTTATCCGACCTTTGGTCACTGATTTTGGTAGTTTACCTTGTATCTCCATCGCTTTTCCCAACTCCAAAAGATAGGGAACGATTTCATCGGTACATTCGGTAAAGACTTTCCCTATAATGCCATCGGGTACTGAAGCTTTACTATCGTTAAAAATATTTTTAATATATTGAGTAATGACGCTTTTAGTAAAAATCAAATTTTTCCCCACCTTTGGGCGAGGGAAGTTAGATCTAACACCGCCTACGAGTCTTTGAAAACGGCAGTGAAAAAGTTATAAAAATCTCTTTAGGGTCCGTTATTGAACTTTCTTCATGCATATTTTCTTTATCATACTGATAGAGTAGTTTTTCGGAAAGAGGTTTTAAGTCTATTAGATAAATTGCTTTCCTTCTCAATTTTGATTTAAAATCAATTTCAGCCATTTCTGAAACCCGAAATAAATTAGCTGTCTCGGACGAAATATAGCGTAAAAAACCGAGTTATCATCAAGCAGATCATCAAGACTTTGTTGAAATGCTACCTCTTTTTGACGTTTTTTACGAATAAATTTTAAGTTGTTGCTCGAACTATGTATGATAAAATAAATATGAGCTTATTTGGATTAAAAGAACAATTAAAACGTTTGGTAAAACGATGTTTGATTTTTTTTTTTTCAACAGTTCATGCAAAAATTTATACAAAAACAATATATAAACCGATGCTAATAAGTAAAAATACAATATATAAACATTATAGTTCATAATTTTAGCAACATACATGAACATACTAATTAATTTCTCAAAAAGTAAAACTTAAACTATTAAAACATAAAAACTAAAACGAAGTGTAAAGGATCATTTCAATTTTTTAAATTTCTTTAAAAGTGATTTTAAGGCATCTCCTAAGACGATGGAACAGGAGGGGACTATATCTTGAATAAATTTTCGTCTTGTAAAATCCATGTTGGGACCTTAAAACGTTTTTTTCGCCGGTCCTGATAAAAATGAATATCGAATATTGTATGATCAGAGTCATGATAAGGGCGAAATCGTGCGTTAATGGTATTTTCCTTAATAGTGGACGAAGCCAGCGCTAAGTCTATTCGTGATGATTTTTTCCCACACCTCCACGACACATTGTCCATATACATTAACAAAATAAAACTGTCATTTTCAGTTGGCACAAAGATCTTATGCCAGTCCCCACTATTTGAAAGCTCACACACTCTTTTATAATTAATGATAGATTTAGATACAAATTATATAATTCCCCTATTTACCCCCATTCCCGTAAAATAATAAAAATAATTTTTGGGAATACAGAAGAGACATTCAGAGGTACAGGTAGACGATGTTGGTGTCTTGACGTCTTGCAAACAAATTATATCAGGTTTCTGATACAGAGGGTTTTCATAAGAGCATGTCTTGATAGACGATTCCTACCTCCTCTCGTGTGCAAAGATAGTATCCTTCCTATTCCTATATTTATTTCTTGATCTCTTGACATCGGTGATTTAAAAAAATCATCGATTTTCGTTTGCCTGAAAGGCATCTAATGGGCAATAGTTAGATTTATCAAAAAAAAAGTTTCTAACTTTTAGGGAGCTTGTGGAGAGTATCTTTCTGTGGAGATAAGCCGGATGCGGAAGAGGTTCTTTTAGATATCGACCCTGACCTCGTTCTAGCTAGCAGGATCACGTCAGAATTTAATTTCGTTTTTTTGGAGGTCGACTTTACATTTGGTAGATACTTCCTCCTCATCAATCGTATTGCTGGGTACTTCACTTTTCGACTCACAGTGTGAAGATGCAGTACTGCAGTCACCCCCATTAGTTGACGAGACATCGCTTGAACTTTGGCTTTTTGGTGAATTGGGCAAATTGACTATCTTCAGTGGTCGCAATTTGAGTATTTTTTTATTTTTTTAAACTATTAAGTGAATCTATTTCAATATTTTTTTCAATAGTCGTTGATATGGCATTTTCAGGTGATTCTTCAACAATCACTGAGGCATTTTCTACTGCTTTTTGGGAATCTTCTGTGAGCATTACTTCAACAGTCACATACCAGTTTCCTGCAAATTCACCACATTATCTCCCACCGTTATTTGGGATTGCAAAGAATCTTCAGTGTTTTGGCCCTCACGGGTGCCAACTTCCGCCTCCAAATCCTTGGTAATTTCTTCGTCCAGCGTAACAGTTCCATTGATATCAGCTCCATTGCCACTTTTTTAAAGAGAGATTTCTATCCATCATACCTTTAAGAACATGTACGTATTCACGCAAGATAAAATTGTATTTTATCGGATGGTATTCTTCCTTTTGAATCAACGTTAGCATCTCAACATCCGTTAAGAAAGGGATATTTTTTTCATGGCACCAACTGTTTTTTTAGTATTCCCTCTCCTTTCTTTCGACCAATCACGTTTCAAAAATATTACCTTTTTTCCTATTCCTATCTATGAACAAAGGCTCGAACATTCATATTTGAAGGCATTTTTTTCAAGAAAGAAACAGAAACAGGGCTGCAGATGTTGACATTAGAGGAACAGGTTTACGTTAATTTAATGCACATATTATATTCAAAATTATTTGTGTATATTAAAATTAAATAATTTTAAAAATAAGTATGTATTAATAACTTTGTCCACTATGAAACGTCTTGATTAGCTCTTTTTAAAATTACACAATCTAAATATATGTTTATCCGATGTGGAACTTATATGATATGTATATTGTACTTTTTTAATAACTCTGATACTTTTAACGTGCATAAGCTATAGTCGATATTAATTAAGTTGTTATCCTCACAGCAAGATAATTAATAATAAGTTGACGCAAAAGTGTCCCTCCTAGTGCTAATTGAGCGTAAACTTTTAGTAGAATCAAAGAGTCTTATGCTAATATTGATACTTTTTAACCATATATATTAAAACATATGCATACAATTAGCTAGAACCTATTAGGCTGTGCAAATTTTATCGGTTTTAATTGATAGACCTGCATTATCTATGTAATTAAATATAAAATAATGAATATTTGACATTTAAAACATTAAGACAACTTAAATAGTTTTATAGATGAATGCAAAAAAGTAACATGGATTGGATGAACTAATATTAAACTTTGTATTTATAGACAGGTTAACTAATAGTGTATGAATTGGAATAACATTTTATTAATTCTTGATTTTGATGTTTTTATATTTTGTCATTCTACTGAAGTGAAAAAAATTGGATTTAAAAAAATATATAATTTCTACTTCTTCTATGATAAAGGAGTATGTCTCAATCAAACAAGACAAATGTTTTAAATATAAGTCAATTAAATTGAAAGCCGCTTTTATATTATAGCAGTAATTGTTACATATATATATTTTTTGTAAATGATGCAAGTGACAAATTAATACTTGTTAAGAAAGAGTGTCGCCTTGGAGATAATTAGTTATAATCCGGGTAGTCTTAATTAAAAAGAACTCCATTAAATCAATGCAATGTCTTTATGGCAATTTAGCAAAATTAACTATAAGACTGTATATTAGGATCTTTTATGCTATTTGATTTGTAGGTAAATTATTTCTTTAAATATTTGTTTAGTTCTTACTTTTCAAATTTTATATGCCTATATAAAATAATATTTGTGTAAATATCATAAAAACATTGATACTAATATGATAAATACCCTTTATGTAGTGTATAAAATAATGTTAGCCGTAGTATACATACATATATTTATACATACAAATATATATATAAAGGTAATAATAACAGTAGGCAGAGTTGCAATTTACGAGAGACAGGAAATGGCACATTGGCATTCATTTTTCCCTTCCGCCAACACCTATGTCGTGTATTTATACCCTTTTCCCTGGATATACATGTTATTTACCTTCGCAGGATAATATGTAAAATAAATATTTTATACTTCATATATCATGTCTTATTCCAAAAAGGTATCTAATGGGAGAGTCGACCTATATAATAAATACTGTTTTTCTTCTTCTTCATTTATTGCTTAGTAAGGGTGTTGCATTACAATGAAGGGTAAAGGGTGGTCTTGACAGGAGGCACCGAACCATATTTTTTTGTTTAGAAAGTAAGGACAACACGCATTAATTACTGGTTATTAAACCATACGTAAGGAGCTGGAAGAAACTATTTTCTAGCTTTGAACGAAATTGGCTTTAATGTATCATATAATTTGTGTCTTAATAATTATAAAAGGCGTCATAGCAATAAGAGGGGTTTGTATCTTTTGCCCATGCTTGTTTTTATAAATTCATCTAAATCAAACGTGCATATAAATAAATAAAAGTAACCAAATAATATGTTAACTTTATAAAAGTTATATTTTTTGATTTTTTTGGGGGGGGAAGGGTGTTATAAAAACGTTGAAACTTCCCAAAAAAATATTTCTTCGACAAATCTGATTTATAAAATTACATTTAAGAAAATTTCACTTTTAAATAATCAAACAATGGGATATAGGAATATATATATTAGGGGGTATATAGAAACCTAATATTAAGATATCAAAATTTATCCCCCCACGAAAGTGGCCTCATAGAAAACTAAATGATCGTAGAAAAATGGATTTTGGTTTGACCCCCCCCCACCTTACCCCCCCCCCCCCCCCAAATAGCGTTCAAAGGTTTCGTTATGAAGCAAAACTTTTTGTTATTACTTATTTTGGAAAAATTTAGTTTAACAAAGTTTAGCTATGATCAATGTATGACTTTGTTATTTTTTGCACATTTTCGTTAAAATAATATTTAGTGTCAATAAATGAACCTAAATGCTGACGCACCATACATTTTTAACTCTTTCACTCCTTTTGGGTGTTGTATCACCCATGCGCTCATAAATTTTTAAAATGCTGCAGCAAAAGTATACTTGTTAATTTTGGTTTAGATTTGTTTTATTCTGTTAAGACAAAGTAAGTCATTGTCTTTGTTTAATTGATGATAAGTTTTCAGACTAACAGAGTGAAGATAAACGACAATAAAGGGAAGTCGGCGTAAAAATCTGCTAAGTAATAATTAAACAGATTAATTGTATAGTAATGATGCAATTATCCAATAGTCCATTGTATCAATGGTAGATTTATGTTCAAATTATGCCTCGTCAAATCAGTTTTATCATTGTTTAAGTTGAGGTTGTATTATATGAACTTATAAATTGGGTATTATAACACCCATTCGGTTTGAAGGGTAGTATTTCATCCTAAAATATTACATTTTACAGGATGCCGAACAAGCACCGAGAGAGGCATTTTATTATTACCAAGGAGCAGATTGAACAAATAATCGATGTGACGAGGATTTAGAGTTGGACGATGAGGATCTTTTATTCTGGAAGATCATGACGAAGAGGAAGGAGAGTTCATCATAGAGGATGCTTGTGCGCAGACCTATGATCCTGATGACAAACGAGATGGTGGTTCAATCTTTGAGAAGTCGATTAAAGATCTGAAGTGGAAGAAGATCAAACATTCTGAAGCTCCAAACATTCCTGATCCTATGCATAGTGCTTGTGGAAAAGTTTTGCTCGATTTTTCGGATGTGCTGGATTTTCCCGAGCCCCTTACAATTTTTGATAGAGCTTGTGAGTTCTCTAAATTGCTGAAAACAGTGGTTGTGCCTCATTATACAAATCAGCAGGGACACGCCTTCGCAATTTCATTTGAAGAAATGAAGGTTTTCTTTGGTATAACATTTATTATGTCTTATAACCACCGGCCAGAGCTACGACACTACTGGAGCAAAGATGATGACTTGTATCTAAAGAAAATTGCTAATATCATGACTAGGGACCGGTTTTTCGAAATTCGGCGTCACCTTCACTTCTTTGACACTACTAAAGCACCTAACAAAGCTGACAAACAACATGATAGAGCTTGGAAGATTCGTCATCTTATCAAATATTTCAACAATGCCTTCATGAATGCCTTATCACCTACCTCCGACCAAGCGATTGATCAAAGAATGGTAAAGTTTCGTGGAAATAACTCCATGAACCAGTACATGAAAGATAAGCCGATTCAAAGGGGATTTAAGCATTGGTGTAGGAATGACTCAGCTACAGGATACCTGTTCCAGTTTGATATATACATGGGACGAAAGGAAAACACGAAACACGGATTGAGTGAAGGTGTTGTCCTCAATTGGAGCCGCTCACTTGAAAATATGAATATTCATGGACAATTTATATACTTCCCCCTCTCTTCTACTCAAACTAAAAGCTCTAAACATCTTTGCAACAGGCACTGTCAGGAATAATAGGAAGGGCCTTCCAAAAAATCTTATTCCTGATAAATCAATGAAAAGAGGTGATTTGGACTGTCGCGAGAGTAATGGATTATTCTTTGTCAAGTGGTTTGATAACCGCTCTGTCATGGTCTTATCGACTATTGACAACCCACTCGAGACCACCACTGTAAAGAGAAGGATAAAAGGTCAGAGCGGCAAAGTGCCAGTTTCATGTCCAAAAATGGTATACCATTACAATAAAGGTTTACAGGGCACGGACATCATGGACCAGATTTCGAAAACATATGCGTTTGACCATAGCAGTCCTACAAAATATTATCTCCGATCGTTTCATGACTACTTTGAACTTTCCCTAGCAAATGCCTTCATCGTTCAAGAGAAACTGGTTTCCGAATGTGGCCATGGAGAAGGACGACCAAAAACACTGCTTGAATTTAGAAGATCTGTTGCCAATTCATTGATTGAAGGATTCTCGTCAAGAAAGAAAGCTTCAAGATCAAACTCAGTGGGAAACTTTAAACTAACTGTCATGATATCTGCATGATGGACAAAGCTGGAAGATGTCACTGGTGTTACAACACAGCAAAGATGTATCAAATGCTTGACTTGTGAGAAGTTCCTCTGCCTTGTGAAGGGCCGCAGTTAAATGAATAACTGCCACAGGAGCATCTCTGATCTTGATTGAACACTTAGAAGAACTAGTTAATTACATCTTAATGCATTATTTGTAATGTTTATAGCTTAAAAAATAAGCAATGAAAGATAAAATCTTGGTATATTTTGGCCCTTCAGTCCTGGTGGGTGTTACAACACCCAAATTTTTAAGGCCTCATATCTTGTGAACAAAATATGGTATGCTGACGAAATTTTGTACTATTATTATTTTCACATATACAAGATACTGTTCAAATTTCAGAGAAATCGGAGCAAGCATAAATTTTCAGGCGTGAAAGAGTTAAATAACGGCTCCTACTAGGGTTCTTTAATAGTTTCAAGAAGGAAAAAAGAAAAAAGGGTACTCATTTTGATATTTTTAAGTTATTTTTTAAATAAGTTGGCTTATCACATCTTAATTTTCATACCGAAACTCCCTCACATGGTTGAGAATATAAATCTATGACGTTGATTGTATCCAAAAACTTTTGCAGATAATAATATAATGACGAAAAATGTTTTCTCAACTGATAAAAAGAAGTTATTGTTAGAGGTAACTGTTAGTTTAAAACTTAAGTTTATTCTACCCAGTTATTATAGTATATATATATATATATATATCGATTATTACTGATATTTTGAATGATAATTTAAACGACAAACACATAAAAAGATAATAACTTTTTTGTTCTGTATGAAATATATTCATAGCTTTGGAAGATCGTAAATTGTAACAAAGTGTATAAAAAGCATTATGTGTCTGTCTAATCTAGCCAACTATATTTATATTTTTGCAAAATACATATATTTCGTGGTCAATATATATCCTTTCTTTTTTCAACTTCTTTGGTGCAAATAAGATATTTTTATTTGTACTATATTTTTGATATGGGAATGCTGGATGTTACTAACGACTATGAATATTTATTTCAGCAATAAATCTTTGCCTGCTAAGGATTTCTTTTTTGCATTTTTCTGGCTTTTGAATGGTCTTGAATAAGCCAAATCTTAATTTGGTCATTTACATATGTAGATATGTGTGTTGGTAATCTCTATGTAGAGTATGTCTAGTTTGGAAGTCTACAAAGTTTTATATGCTTTATGTAGTTTTTATGATTTATTGAAATTACATGCTATTTGATATTAAAACATCTTAAAGTAATAAAATAATGAATACATTTGCATTACCCAGTTTTTATAGTCAATGGGAAAAAGTGTGCGATTCATATGAGTGTAACTTCATATATTATTATTTTGCCATCTGTTCTTTGTGTTTGATAATTGTTCGTAATTGTCTTGGCTTGAATAAAAAATATTTTTTGAATATTTACCTCCGCCGAAGGAGGTATTGTTTTCACTGGTGTTGGTTTGTTGGTTGGTTGGTTTGTTTGTCAGCAGGATAACTCAAAAAGTACTGAACGGATTCAAATGAAACTTTGTGGAGTTGTTGGAAATGCCAAAAGGAACAAGTGATTAAATTTTGGCATCTCTGAGTGCAGAATTAAGATGCAAAATGAACTAAATACTAATAAATATTTCAAGTTAGCCTACTCTGCCGATAGATGTCGCTTTGCTGTGAAATTGGGTGCCGGGAGCGTCTTCCTCTTGGAATTTACGTCGAGGGGAACCCTCCCCCGTCCCTCTACGCCGCCCCAGTCGTGAAAAATCCGCCTCGGAAGGCTTATAAGGACCCCGTGATGGCGGAGGTTTGCACTCTCTGAGTGTATATATGCCTCTAGTTTATCAATCAATTCGAAACCATAAAAACAAATGGCAATCAGACACTTTTAAAAACTTTTTTTTTGCCTATATGGTTCAATAGAATTTCATCCGGCAGGATATAAATTAGCATTATAGCATTAAAATTAGTATTGGGAGCGCAGGTTCGAATCCCGATAGGTTGATGGTCATTTTTGGTCTACCTCATTGATTATATCCTAGGTTCGAGTGACTAATTTTAATGTTATAATGATTATTAATATCCTGTTGAATGCAATTCTATCGAACCAAACAGGCAAAAAAAAAAAAAACTTTTTAATTGTTATGTTGTTAAGGCATGGAATGACAAAGAGGTATTTCTTTCAAACACACCAACCAATATACTTTTTCAGTTGGTCATCCAGTCTTCTTTTTTTGCATACTTTCGTCAGAGTGATGATCTACTTATCGACAAATATTTAAAACAATTTTGTGAAAGCCAAAGCAGTCGCTTTGATAAATAATATCAGTAGGTGATATTGGAGGATTTCATTCAAAGAACTCACACGAATAAATGAACTCATAGAAGATACTATTTGTATTTTCTTGGATGGTATTTTCCTTTTGAATCAACGTTAGCATCTCAACTGCCGCGAGTAAAGTTATATTTTTTTACGCCAACTTTTTTTTTGCATTCCCTCTCCCTTCTTTTAACCAAGCACGTTTCAAAAATATTACCTTTTTCTATCCCAAGCTATGATGGAAGGCTCGAACATTCTTGATTGAAGTCAAATATTTTTGCAAACAAACAGGAAAACAGGGCTTGACATGAGGGGAACAGGTTTATGTTAAATTAATGCTCATTATATATTCTTAAATTCTTCTGGAATATTAAATTCTTTCAAAGTAACGGCGGCCATTGACTTATGTATATTCATTTTCTGTAAATTTGCATAACTGATAATAGTTTGTAATTTTCTGACTGCTTGAGAGATAATTCATTTTATCTTAATTTTTGGGAAGCATCAACCTAGGTTGGATAGAATAATTTTAATGCTATAATGATGATTTTGTATCCAGTCAAACACTGTAAAGGAAAAAAGTGGAGAGGTATATCATGTAAATACTTATTATTTCCTTTAACATGAAGAAAAATACTAAAGATTTGAAATTTAACATATTAATATTGGAAATGAAAGGATGAAAACAATGAAGAAGATTATCAAAACTTAATAATCAATCAAGGTTTTATAGGATGTAATCTATATTTTATCTTTGTTTTTGACTATGCTTACATGAATATAAACTAAATTTGATGAAACACTACCTTCACTCCACTCTCATCTTCTTGTTATTAGCAAGCACTAAACTAATTTATATTTTTATTTGGTCTAGAGGCAAGAATTCTTTATGTCATAAAAATGTATTCATATATAACTAAGGATTTTTAGAATTTTTTTCTTTGTTTTAATTTTTTAAATATATAGAAGGGCCAAGTTTTAAAATACAAAGCAGCAAACAAATTTGTCTCATTCCAAACGATAAATTCAAAATAAACGATAAAACGGATGACTGACTGAAGACATAAACATTAAGCGAATATAAAGAACTATATCAATGATTCAAGAAAGGTAGTATGGAAATGAATTCATCATTTTTTTCCCATGTAATCCATATGTTATGAAGATATATATTCTTACTAAATGGAAGTTCTTTTTTCATTACCTTCTATATAGGAGGAGTATCGTTAATCAAATGGGCTTTCCTTTTTTATCTTTGAAGTATTTAAGATCAGAAAAAATAATCCATTAACTCCTATACTTTATTTTAGAGAATATATTCACTCAATTGTTCTCATTTTTCATGTCTTAAAATTGAGAGGGACTTTTTAGAAATAGGAGGCCTAATGAAAATACTCAAATGTTTATATGATATAGTGTTGTATAATACAAAGATACCTTATTTCAAAAATAGGATTATCCTCTTTTTTATTCACAAATAATTACTGAATGATTTCTTGTAATATGAATAATAAGATGCCAATAATTAATAGTCGTTTTTTTTCCAATAAAATGTAATCCTGAATAATAAAAACCCTTCGTTATAAAAACAAATGAGACTCCAGAGCAAAATTACATAGCATTATTTGGATTTTCCTGAGATATCTACTGATAATTAATTTATTAGGGGAAGATGTTTAATTCTACAATGCTCAAAGCTCTTCACAGATATATAAGCTAGGAAAATAATGCGATTCTTATTTATGTGAACTAAAATACTTTTTAATATATATCTCCTCTCATTCATAGTCCCTTCCTTAAAGTAAGATGAGGATGAATGTTCAGGACAATATGGTGTCTAAAAAATATATGAGAATACTCACGTATTCACTATTTTTGTCCAGGATCCTTGTGCATCTCCAAATCCTTACTTTTTAAGGAAAAAATAGTTTTGGATAATAAATATTGCTAAAATAGTAGTCATAAGTTTTCATTTAGCGGCTCCTTGTGATTCTTAAACTAAGAAGCGAAACCCAATTTGTGAAAAACGATGGAGCCGAAAGCATATTTTATGTTGATTTCCTGATTTGATATCTCTTATTTAATTGAACTCCCTGTCTTCTAGACAATATGTTTAAGAAATTAGTAACCCTCCATACAAATATATGTTCTTTGTGAAATCTCTTAATATAAGAAATTTATTTGAGGAAAATTTGATTTTGCAAAAAAAAAAAACTTTCATTTCTTTGTCCATTATTGTTGCTTCGCGAACAAAAACAACCAAATTGGAGTAATTGGGGTGCCGATCCTCTAGATATTATGTGGGATGGACGAGTACAAAGTTTTAGAACCCTAGTTTTTTTATCCATCCAACGTATTTCCATATTAAAGAAACGCTTATTGATGTAGTGCTAGGAGAGATATGATAGCTTAAAGCGATCCTGTTGCAGTATAACGACATTTAATTAAATTACAAATGTGCTTTTCCTAGAGGTAAATAGTATTGATATTTTCTATTAAAAATATTTTGCACAGAAATATCAATGCCTTGCAAGGACATATTTTAAAAACTTATCCTCCTCTGGACAAAATGTTTATATTATTTTCTTACATAAAACTATACATTATTCTAGATTTTCTTATAACGAAATTATTTGAGTTAGATCATTATTATTAAATGTGAGTTGAGCCGTTTTGTTGCCCATGCTTATTTTTATTGAATAAGTAATATAGTGAGATATATGCTTAGATTGAGCAACATATATTAAATAAGTCGTGATTTTAATCTAGTTTCAGATTGAATAAAACTTATTCATGTCTATTGATATTCGTCAATACTGAAAAAAAGTTAATAATGCAATCATGTTGCAAGTCACTTTTTGTCAAATATTCGAAGAAAAACATTTCTGATACTCTCTCTAAAAATCCATTATAGAAATATCAGCAATTTACAAATATAAATCTTGATTAATGTTTATTTGTTGATTGTCATTTTAATAATGTAAATAAATATGATTTTTACCATACATTAATAAAGTTGTATGTTGCTTGTTCCGATGGATGTAATGGTACGTAAAGGTATATATCAATAATGAATTAGACATTTCTGATCGAATATATGACCACTTTTTACGCTCACAAAATAAAGCTTTCTTTCCATCTAACTTTGGCCATTTGGTCATTCATAAATATTTGATATGGAGAAAAATATTACTCGGTATTTGAACAGTAATTAAATTGAAACTTAAAACTGTGCCCTTTTAATACAATTTATGGCTGCCTGCCAAATACAACGAATCAAGATACAATATATATATTTTTAAATTACAAATCTTTATTTCAATGAAGTGATTGTGTATTAAATAAATAAATAGACATTGTATTCTAAATTAAAACTTCAAAAAAAGATTAACAAACATAAAATCAATAACTTAACATAGAATGCACAACAATAAAAGAAATATAAAAAAACATCAATAAAATTTCAATAGTTTTTATATTATTTTTAAAAGACTCTTCGACTTTGATGGGAAATATTTTCTTTCTTTCGCGGCGACGCTTCAAGAGTCTTCCACAAGTGACGGTATCCGTAGCGAAAGTGCTCCATATCTCACCGCTGCTGTGAGCAATATGGCTCGGAGTTCCTTGGATCGGATATAATTTGTGCTTCCTTAGACGACATAAGCAGTTAAGCGTTAGCTCGTACAACTGTCAATATTAGGGGCGCGGGTTCACCTTTTTTTTTCGGTTATATGTTTTTATTTCTTTCTACAATACAAGCGTAAAAATATACACTAAAAACAAAGTAGGCATGAAAATGAAATAAAAACTCACTGGACAGTTGCACAAATACAAATACATAAATAAACATTATAGTTTAAATTACTATCCAGTGAAAAATAACCTAATATAAAATTATATTTGTTAACGGATAAAAAATTGTCTATGTCTTCTTATCATAGACTTGATAGCAGTCATATATTGGACTGAACTTGATGGCACAAATCGGACCAGGTCTCCTGCCCATTTCCATTCAGTTGAAGATGACGATGAGGGGATTTTCAATTCAAAGGCAGCGTACCTTGCAGCAGCACCAATGGATATCGCTTTTAGGTCTTCGACGTCGACGAAAGAGTTAGTGGTCAGTTTAGATGCAATTAGGGCCTTTATATTCAGAAGGGTAAATTCAATCGCTTTTGTATTGGGGTTTTTTTTTTTTCTTTTGTACACACCAAATAAAATGTAGGCTGATATTAATTTAGAGGAAATATGTTCTTCATTGCACACGTTTAATTGGAATAATTGCTTTATAAATTTTAGTTTTGGGCACTCAGCAAATGCATGAATTATTGTATTATAAAATGAGCCGCAATTATTACAAGGATAACTAAATTTTAGTATCTTAGCTGAAATTTGAAGTTGTGCTGTAAACTTAGAGCCATCAAATATACTACAAGTTGATTTTAAAATTTTCTGTCTCCAAGAGGGTGGAAGATTGAGCAGCTTTAAATACTCGTCCGACATAGATTCAGCTTCCGGTGGCAATCCATTATTAAAGTTAAATTTTGAGATCCATGGCATCACAGGACATTGCGAATTATCGCTCTTTGTAGAGGATGGCGAAACCTTCCAACGTTAAAGATAGAACCACATATCAAATCATGGACTGTAAATGTTTTGTATTAAGGGCGTGTTTTTCTAGCAGTGATGGATCACCGAATTATTCACGAAGGGTTGCATATCTTTACATTGGAACACTATATCAGGAACAGAATCGGAATAAAATGTCGGCTCAGCTGACCACACAATTCTTTGAATTGAAGCCAGAAACGGAGAAAGTCCAACCAAGTCTGTATTGGATAGTATAGTTCCCATAAAACCTTTCACCTTTCGAGATGGAGAGGGACCTTATTGATCCACCTCATTTAAAAGAGTATGCAAGGCTCGATTGAGTCATTCCAACGCAATAAAGCTTATCCATATACTCCAAAGATCCAATTATATAAATTGTTATTATTTGTTGTCTTGTGAAATACAAGTATATTGCATTTAAAAAAAGATAGAGAATTATATCATAATTTTTTTTTTAAATCTATACCTTGACTTTTTTATTGCAAAAGCTATTTAAAAGTCTATTTGATCGATGCAACAAAGAAAAATTCAGTCCATCTCGATCATCTTGTAAATGCAAACCTTTTCAATGTTTGCGGAAGCATAATTTAATTGCATGTCATATTTTTCTAATTATTCTTAATGCATCCTATCTTATTAATTTTTTTTTTTGCCCATATGGTTGATAGAATTGCATCCGACAGGATATAAATAAGCATTATAGCGTTAAAATTAGTCTATCGAACCTAGGATCTTATCAATGAGGTAGACCAAAAATGACCATCCCCTCTCGGGATTCGAACCTGCGCCCCCAACATTGAGAGTTGAACACGCCTTAGCACGCACGGCTATCGAGCTCCCTTTTTAATTTGACATTCTTAATTGTTTCAAAATTGGTTGTAATTTGATATAGATTGGTTCTTTTGACAATTATTTTCTTAATGCCTAATCTTTGCGCCTTTACCTAGAAAATACTCCTCACACTCTGATTGGTTGATGTCGCTATGATGCGTTAAGTCAAAGAGCATCAGTGTGCGTATTCGTGTTGTTATTGGTACAAATGTAAAATTCAGTTATAATCCATTTTCAAAAGAGAGAATACCTACTCCTATATTAGCCATGTGTTTTAGGCGTTATATATTATTCATTGGGCTTGAGAATCCAATTGGTTGTTTTGAGATCGTAAAAAGTTTAAACGGCCAAAATTATATAAGTAAAGTTATTGATACCGTTTATGGACTAGTTATAGGCCTCGCTAAGAATGAAATTGAAAAAAAATGTCATTTCATTGTATTTATTTGGCATTATTTAATTATAATATGAACTCCTATTCTGTTGAGTTTTTGTTACATTTAACTTAATGACTAAAACTTGCTTTCCACTTGATAACTACTTGAGTTTTCATTAAAAATGCAGAAACTATAGATATACAACCTTTCTATCCTCAACAAGTGACTTCTCTGAATGTGGAACATAACAAATAACCCTATTAAGAGATATTTCAACTTCTTATACTTGACTTATATACATTGGCATATTTCTAATGAAGAAATAACAATATATTTAACTGTGTATGCTCAAGTACACTAAAAAAATATGTAATAAAACTGCAAATTTACGAATAAAGTTTTCAAGATTAAAACAAATATACATATATAAGGTTATTTAAGCAATATTGTAAATTTATCGCTATTTTTAGAATATGATTTGATGATAATTAACTATTTGTCATTTAAAGACAATTTATGTATATATATTCTTTATACTTGCACATGTAAAAATAAACAATATATATTAATGGATTAAAAAAAGTTATTGTAAAATTTTCCAAAAAAATATCTCTAAGCTTTATTTAGATTTTTTTTAATCCGAAACTTTACTCATAAATGAATGAGAAAGTAACTTTCATTGTTGTTCTCCAAAAAGAAATTCGTTTGTAATAGACACCAGTCTACTCATTAGAATGGCACAGCTTTTATATATTTAGATAATTCAATTATACGAATGAAAATACTCTGTGTAGCTATGCGTATCACATATTATGACACATTTCAAACATTGTTATCTAGAATTAACTAACTCCCTTTTGTGTTTAACTACAGAAAGTATTTTAATTAAAAAGGAACATAGAGTTCATCAAATATTTATGAAAAATTGTAAATTTATTTTGCTCTACTATGTGAAAATATTTGATCTAAAAACCTTTACTCTGCATTATAAATCATTTCAACTATGAAAATAGGACATATTACTTAATGAATTGCTCTCTTACGACATTTATTTGATAGTTAGCATAAGCATATAAATATTATTATTTTTTCGTTAAAAGTTAATAGATATTACAATTTTTGAAAATATTGAAATATATAAGTAAAGTAATAAGACATTACGGTAAGAAAATATCCCTTTACTTGTCATCAGCACTTTGAAGATGTTATAGGTCATATTTTTTATTTTGTGCTATGTGTTAAAATTAGTAATATTTATAAAAGCATAGTCTTGTTTAAATGATTTATCAATTGAATGTTTAATTTTTTTATCTTTTTTATGTTTTAGTCATTTTATCCTTTTTTGTGAAAACCACATATAAATGCCCTGCAAAAATCTGGCTTATCTCTTCGCCTTTATACATATTTTACATTCATACTTATAAATACACAAAATAGCTTTCAAGACCCTAAAACGCAAAAACTATTTGATCGTGTATGACCTTTTATCTTGAAGAGAAAATTTACTTTTTGTATTTATTGATCTTGAAAGTTTTCAAGAACTTAGAGATAAAAATGAATCAATAACAATAAAAACATAGAGGACTCTGTGAAATAATGGGGATTTTAGAAAGCCTTTCCTAATGCTTTAAATACGTTATGACTTATATCAAAGATTATTATCATTTTATGGTTTTTAAATATTTTTTTAAATTACATTGTTATATCCTGATATGCTCAAATCAGTAGCATACAGAATCATCTGATTTATATGTTATATTCCTCTGTTTTACAAAAGAGTGAAACTCCGCTGCTGTTGATATAAGAGCTAATTGGAATACTTACGAACGTATATGGAACAACGGACAAATACGGACATAACATTCATCTTAACAAACAGTCAACTATTGTGATCAATCAATCTTTTATTCATGACTAAAATACTTATTCCAACCAATAACTATTTATTATTTGATACGTCATGAATTATACTAAGTTTTCTATTTACAATTAAGTCCTCAGACATTTTTACAATTCTTGTCAACGAAACTCGATAATAATTACCCATAGACATAATTGTATAAAGAGATTCCAAGGCCCATTTGTTCCGAAGAATGCTGAGTTTCTAAAATATGATTTCAACACTCATGACATATCATGTCTTGAATGATTTTATTTATTGGCAAGAAATGCTACACTAACATAAAGCTCTTGGTTGAGCCAACAAAAATCTATACAAGAATAAGTCCTCGATCGGACTGTTGAGGCATCAAAGGGAATTTTCATTTCAAAATAAGAAACCGAACGAGAAGATAGCCCAGAAGCCTCTAACTCAAGTCTGGGTATTTTATTATTTTGCTTGGCCTATCTCCAGCCTTTTTATTGATGTAATACTCACTTAAATGGTCAGTAATCCTAGTCAACTAACGCATAGGGGAGTTATCATGAAATGGGTCACTAGACCTCCAAAAACTCATCCTCAGGTCTCCCTCATCACATGGGACATATTTAAACGGACCTAACTTAAGGTTCTCTTTTAAAATCTTTTGATAGACGATTGTTAAATGCACTTCAATAAACTTCTCATTTAGATGAAGAAGGTCTTTACCTCACCTCTACTATGTAGAGTGCGTAGCTCGTTTTGGAAACAATTTGTCTGTCATAAGTTAATTCCTCATTTTTAAACTCTGCTCCTCAACTCCTTTAAGTCTTCTATAAGGAGATGGATCAATTTGAGAAGAAGCATGACATGAAGGGATTTATTTCATATTTGATTGGGGACTTTCACAAATAGCTGATTCTAAATTGATAGGCTCTGAATTCGAAGCAATTGCTTCCACTCTCAATGAGCGAGCTTGCGAATGAGCCTCCCTTAACTTCAAGGCATTTCAATTTCTTAAGACTTACGAAGCCTTTCGCCTTCTACGATAAGACTTCTTGAAGTCTTCAAAATGTGACCAAATCTCCTTTGAAAATCGTGCTCCTCATCTAAATGAGACAAATGCACATCTTCACTCACGATATCTGCTAAAAGTGAGTACTGATTCCTCAATTGGCTCAAGACAGTCCTGAAGGTAAGAGATATGAGAATATTCTGGAATTTCACTTTCAATTTCAAGGGATAATTCTTCCAACAAATCTTCAAAATTAGCCTTTAGCCTTCCAAGAATTTTTACGGATGCTCTTTTGACGGTAGCCATATTTTACTAGGATCAAAGAGTTAATTCACGCGAAAGAGAATCCAAACACACAAGCAAAAACAAACAAATTAATAAATTATATATTATATATTACGAAGTCCTGCTAAATTAGTCGAGTCCAATACTCCTTGACGACTTTATGCGGGCGTTCCTCCGAACGATGTAGACTCCTCCTGGGCTTCGCTCCAAAAAGCAATCCACGGAAGTCTCAATGATGAGGGGATCCAACAAACTTCCTCCTCCAAATCCAAGTCCAAATGACTATCGACTCCTCCTTGACCTCGCTCCAACTAGCAGTCCTCGGAAGAGTCTCTCCGATGAGGGGATTCAACAAATATCCGCCTCAAAATCCAAATCCAGACGTATCGGTCGCATCCATTGACCATCCGGCTCGAGGGACCATGAATAGTTCCCAATGAACTCCTTTCCTTTAAAGGCAGGGACGGGCCTCAATAAAAGTGGACTGTATCTATATGTTTGGGAGACATCAGTCCCCCTTCTATATTCTAAGGCGTTCTAAATTGAACTATATACAAAAAAAATAACCAAAAAGGAAGAACAAAACACGTGGAAAATTATACATTAATACTACAAATATAATAACATGATATTAACAAGAATACGATAATACTACTGATCCTGCTGATCAATACAATACAGAAAATTATATACATATTTATAATTAACAGGTGCCTTTTTGGGAGTTCGGATGTTTCCTCTCAAAATTTAAGAAATACAACCAATGTTGATGAATAGAAGTCATACATTAAAAAAGGAACATATATGTACAAACAAATTTGAAATGAAAGACATATGTTACTTTTCATATAGGCAAAAATAACTTGATACAACAAATGGAAAAACATGTGTTTTGCTATATGTTTCAAGTCTAACTAGCAATTCATATGTTGATGTTTTAATAGACTTTATTGATTAAGACAAATTACATATAAAGAAATATGTTAATAATCATTTTCGTTTGAAATTAGATCCCTAAGCAACAGTTGAAAGGCAAACAAATAACGCTGAGTAATATAAAAACATAAAGGGCATGCTCTTAAATATACAGTACATACATTATATTAATATACATTAAACATTAAATGTAAATAAATTTAAAAAATCGTCAAAACATTAGAAATCGACAATATGAGTCGAAAAGAACAGTTGGTATGAGTGATGGGCACAGTGTATCAATTATGAAGGAGAATAATTTAAAAAATATAAAAACATTTTAGATATTGAATATTGCGTTTACCAGAACTATATTTTACAGCAACCTATAAATAAGATCTTTCTTTTAAACTAGCTTCATAATATTTACTATTATATTTTGTGAAACAGTCTAAACAAATAAGGTTTTTATACTCTTATATGTACATTATTCATATGAGAGTACATTTGTAATATCCCTCTTCTTCTTCAATTGTACATTTGCTTATGTTTCCCCATGTACATATGTAGGTGAGTTATATAACTATAAATATTTCTTTCAAATGCTACCTGTTTTATGTATGTATGCTACTCTTTGTCAACAAAAAGCACCAGCAACTAGATTTCCCATTTTATTTATGGTTATTTAGCTTTCACGTAAATAATAACAAGAACATAACAATATGTGTACCCTGATAAATGTCCAAGGCTTTAAAAACATCTCTTAGCTTTCTACGAAGCTTTAAGACTATGAATTAGTTTCCCTCCGTATTTTAATAATCATAGATCCAATGAGAGCATTTCAGCTTAGTAAAAAGTGTTTTTATCACTTGTTGAATATAACAAACTTGGACCTTTTTCTTGAGCATAAATAGTAAAAGGAAAAGGAAATAATAAAATAGTAGTTGGCATAATTATAAAAGGCATTTTACTTTATTTGTTGATCGAGAGGGGTTAGCAACTGCTTAAAGTCAATAATTTAATCCTATAAAATGCTGTTGCAATAATCAACGCAAGTTGAAACTCTTTGAATAAAATATATATAATTTCAAGAAAAAAAAAGTCCCTTGTAAAGGAAATTAATGAATTTATAGATTCTTCATATATCAGACGATAAAAAGAATCATGGCTATGACGGTAAGCCGTAGAAAAAATGACATGTCAACTGAAAAAAAAAACATTTTAATTGGTGATTTTGCGAGAAATACATATAATGTATTATACATATCTCTCAATGCTGAGAGGTCGATTCAATAGAATGGATGCTTAGCCCTGAGCCACATCATTGAAAAGATGGACTTCACTTTAACTCTAAAAAGGGTTTTTCCATAATTTTGCATATTCACGAATGCAGGTCTGTCTAACTAAAAAGGCAACCAAAAAAACATGTCTCCACATATCTTTTTAAAGTTCTTATAAAATTAACTTTATCTTTTACTCTTCGAAAAAACGATTGTTCCTCAAATTTCTTTTATACCAAGCAGAGGATGTACTAAAAGAACAACAATGAATATAGATATATTTACTTTTATGATACTTTAATGGATTATTATTATCATTATTTTCTAAAATTCTTATATAAGGATCATTTTTCTAATTTTAAGATAGTTTTAGTGCGATGGTACTTGTTTTAGGGAGGATTGATGGAGCTTCACACCTCTTGATTCTGCCCTGGACGCCTTCTTAGTGTATTTGTTTATTATTATACAACCTCATTTTTTAAAATTCTTAAATCCTTTTTTATATTTACCTGTTTCATGTTTTAATCCATACGATTACATAATTTTTATAGCATACTATTTGAAAATGTGAACTTTATGAAATGCATTAAAAAAAAATCAAAAAAGTATCTCTGATAAAAGAATATTATTCATAAAGATGTAAGTGTAACTAAAAAAAATTAAAAAGATAGTATTACTTCAAATTTTGTATGTTCCTAGAACATTTATTTATTTATTATGGCTGTTCTTAGAAGTAAATTGTATATGAAATGTTTATTTATGTATAACTTATCTGTGATAAAAAAACTTTGCTTAAAAAACATAACCATTTACCAGTTTCTGAAATGATATTTTTCCTTAAATTGTTATAATATTGACCTGTTATATTATTTTCAGGTTCCAACACAACAGCCCTCATCACCTCCTTGGCCAACAGCAGCACAAATCTTCCCTGCGATATCTCATTACCCAATAATCATGAAAGAGTCACTCTTATCCTCTGGTACAAAGAAGATTTAGGGATACCAATTTATAGGTAAGAATCAAGCTGAACACCTTCATTCTGCCTTCATTTTAAGTCCTTCCGTTTGGTTACCCCAGAAATAAGTGGGTATACCTAATAGAATATGGAGTTTTGTACATATTGAAATCATTTCTTAATGAACATGAAAGATGTGTATCCAGGAGATGAAGAAGCCCCTTATAAATACATATAGAATAAATTATATGAAACCATTTATATAAAGTAGTAATATTTGACATAAAAAATATACATTTGTTCCTTAGTGAGATCGACTTGTTAATTGCATACTGATAATATCAAAGTTCATTTCATTTATCCAAGTAAATATTGAATCCTTGGCTAATTATTAAATTTAGTGTTATTAAAAACTGTAGCACACCAAATATTTCCTTTTAAAGAACGTGAAGAAGTTTTCAATTGTGTGCATGTATAAAGTTATTAACCCTAATTGAATAGAATATCATAATATATAATCAACCCAAAAAATTATATATACATAAGGAGTAAAACGAGTAAAGCGTCAAATTAAATTAGTTTAACTCAGGCTTACAAAGTGACGTGAAATATATGTAAGTTTGACATTTTGTTATTTCAATTCTTTGAAAGCCTAGCGTTTTGCATGTATAAAAATTGTAATTTTAACAGCCTCTAAGAGATTTACAAGCAATCTACTATATACATCTTTTTTTAAATCGTTGAAAAGCCTACACCAAATTTAAACTCTTATATTTCGACGTTTTGTTAGTATTAGCTATTTTTTTCACTATAGGCACGTAGATTTTTTATTCCGGAATATTTCAAAAGCAATGGTTTAAAAAGTGAAGTATAAAAGACTCAAACTTTATCCCAAGAGGCATTGAATTCTTTTATACTTAAATGGGCATCAAAATATGTCAAAAAGTATCATATGACATATAACAAAATATAGTTGTCACGAAGACAAAAGACAAAATATTATCCAACCTACATTTTATATACATATTGGAAGAGTAATTTATTGCATCTGTGACATTGTAAGTACATAAATAAATTGTAAAAATAATGAAATAAAACACCGTTTGAATGAAACATATGTCAATTGTCATCTATTTACAGTATCTGCTTTCTTATGTACGGCTTTTGAAAATACAGATTTGAATATTTGCACTTAGAGTTGTCATTTATATTTTGTATCAGCTTTATATAACTCGTTGACAATATACATTTATTGAAAAAAATCAGTCACTGCAAAATAATATGTTGGAACCTTTTTTGTCGTCAACTCTTAACCCATTGTACCCGAAAGTTAAATAATGATTGTAAAACAATGAAACTTATATGGCTAATTTATATAGACACATAGAACATGTGACCAAACTTTCAACAAAATTGAGCTAGTAACTGCTGATAATTTGAACGTCGAAAAATCGACGCTCAGGCTCTACAGGCAAAGATTTTATTAGCTAAAAAAGAATAAACGGTACTTTATTTTTTCCTTTTATATTTTTCTTTTCGTTTTTAATTCTTAAATATATAGATGGATGGAACACGATCGACATAGTAAAATTATTTTTATTGAAAATAACTAATTTACAAATTTTCTATATATTTTTAAGTATTATTTCATACCAAATAATAAATACTATTTCTTATTCTTTGAAGCACCTAGGGTGAAGGCTAGGATTGCATTTACAACAAATTCCTTCACAGTGTCTACATACGTTAATACCTTCACAATGTATAGTCAAATGTTGTTGTTTTTCATCATATCTCGATACATAATCCAGTTTTGAAGTAATTCGCCACTTTGAATTGATTTGTGACCAAAAGATTTACAATAATGTATTGCCAGATATTCGATGACATCATATAAAACCATAACTTTTCCTCTGAGGTGTTCAATTCCTATAGGATAGCAGAAGTTGTTGAGGCTGAGATGGCTGGAAAAGTTTATAAAAACCAGTCAAACATACGTTTAAAGAATTTACAAAGTAGCGATAAGTGCTCTGCTATGTCCATAAGTGTAATCTATCATGAAGGCAAAAAGATTACTAAGCCTAATGACATTCTACACTACTTCTATAACCGCTTTCGGGTAGTGGTTAGAGCCGACAGGATTAACTTTCCAAGGAAAAAGAGCTTCGTAAAATGCAGAATCTTCGCTCAAGACTGCATCATTTCTTATATTAAGAAAAAATTAAAAGATAAGAAGGCCTCCGGTAGTAGGATAATTTATACTCTCTTTCCGAAGAAGTAGCTCCTTCCTTCTTCGATTGGGAGAGTTGATGGAGACAAGGGTAGACTTCCTAAACACATTACGACGGGAAAATTGTTCTTGTTCCCAAGAAAGGAAACGGAACGACTTCAACCTCTGGAGGCCATTACAATCCTCAACTATTCTTATAAATTTTTTCGGTATTTTGGCCCAAAAAATGGAACCAGAGTTGAGCAAAATATAGGGGTGCCTCAGAAGGGTTTTTAAAGCATAGAAATATAGCTGACGTTTCTCGCAATATTCAAGCAGCTATTGAGGCTGTGAGGGAGAATTATTTTTTTTGGAGCTGTATAGATTTTAAAAAGGCGTTTGATTCCATTTCTCACGTGCAGATTCTTCGAGCAGTAAAACGTTTGCTCCCAAAGTACTTCTTCAATCCAGTTCGAGCGCTCTTGTTCAATGGATCTTCAGTGATCTCGATTGGAGATCACGAAAGCCAGTCAATCGCAATAAAAAAGAGCTGTCGCCAGGGCTGCCCTTCTGCTCCTCTTCTTTTCGTGGTAGCTATAGAAGAACTAGTGGCCTATTGACTCGCAAATACAGTGGTTTCGGAGTTAAATTTGCAGAAGATAGACATCTTGTCGATCTTTACGCAGACGATTTCACACTAACTGTAGAAGCAAACTCAGAGAACCCTCTCATTAAGAGAATCGAAGTCCTACTGAATGCTTTTGAAAAATTCAAGGAGAGATCTGGGTTGGAGCTGAATCGCTCTAAAACATTCATTCTTCCTATAGGGGCATGGAATCCCTTGGAAGAAAAGAGCATAGCTGAATGCCAAGTAAAAAGGAAAGTTTCTATATTAGAATTGAGTGGGGACCCGAAGGAATACACATCAACAACTGGGCCAAAATATCCTCTTGGGTAAACAACCGTATCAACATAGGGCGGAGGTTTAATTTACAGAAAAGGATTGACCTTTACAATACTCAGGTCGTCCCAATTGTTTTGTACAAAGCCACTGTTTCCCCTTGATAGCTGAAAATGCTATTCAAGAAGAAAAAAATGGCTCTCTGATGTCTTTCATAAGAGATACATTGAAACTATAAAGCGGCCGAGGTTCCTTATCGGGGGAGGATTAACAAAACTTTCAACAATCTTACCCAAAATATATATAAAATATTTATCAACTTGGCAAAGTTTCCAGAACAGGAATGGAGGAATTCTCTCTCACATAGCGATCTATATAATAGATTAATGTTTGGTACATACCTTACAAAAATGTTACCAGGACACTCTCTGAAGTATGGGCAGCGGCTCAAAGAATTGTTTGGAGTTGCGTCCCTATTTATAACAGTGACTCAACTGTGGACATCATTCGCCAAAATGCCCATAGGCCATTCTTCTTCAAGAATATTGAGAGTCCAGATAAACTTGAGGATCGATCGATCCATAAGAGATCTTAGGACGAATAATGCTGGTATCTCATTGCCCTTGGAGTCGGGCCCCAGGTTTTCCCGACGCCGTTGTTGCAAGCCATCAGTAGTTTTTGGATTGGTTGAGCTTGGATGTGATGTGGAGACCGAAGTTTAATCCCGAATCCAGAGTCACACCTAAGTATTTAACAGAATTAGATAAGCATATGTTAATACCATTCATATTCAAGTTCCTTATTTTAGGGGCCTTCTTCTTCTTGTGGAAGAGAATATCCACTGTTTTATGAGGAGCAAACTCAAGGCCACAGCCATTACCCCACTCAAGAGCCTTGTTAATGGCATCTTGAAGGATACAGACCATAGAACTCGGATCCGGACCTGAAATTAAAAGAGCAGCATCGTTAGCAAAGCAATGGCCTTCACTGGGTCCGAATCAAATAACCCCAAAAGCTTGTCAAATACAAGATTCCAGGCAATCAGACTGAGTACACCACCCTGAGGTGTCCCTCTGGTGAGTACTCGATTCTTTCTAATACCCTTGAGTTCGACGTGATGGAGCGACTTCTTAGGTAGGATTCATACCACTTAATTATACTTTCTGAGACTTTCCTAGCCCTGAGGCCTTCGACCACAGACGTAATGTCTATATTAGCGAATGCTGTTGATAGATCTTTCAATGAGGTCAACCATAGAGGAGAGAGCAGAGTCGTAGCTCCTTCCTCTTCTGAAAGCATGTTGATTAGGGTTCAGAGGAATCCTTGTTAGATAATCTTCTTCAATTTATTTAAAACAACTCTTTCGAGCGTTTTCAAAATAAAAGGAGTGAGAGTAATAGGAAGAAAAGACTTTACCTTGGAGTAGTCATCCTTACCTGGCTTTGGAATAAAGATGACCTTAGACTTCCTTAGTTGTCTTGGAACATATGAGAGTCGAATTGAGGCCCAAAATAGTCGGGCCAGCCATTCCATGCTCTTAGTGTCTAGTTTTTGCAAGATGATGGGCTTAATTCCATCTATCCCCGGTGTTTTATGAGATCCGAAGGATTCCACAGCCCACTTGATTTTGAGAGTCTTCATCCATATGAGGCGTAGTAACTTGCCTCGAAAGAGCATTTTCTTTTATTGGGGAATGTAAAAACAGATGAGAGCAGCATTCCACCGATGAAAACTTTGAGCTCGATGACAGAGGACTTATTTTTTTGAGAAGCGTACCAATTGCTCTCTTCAGCTATTTTTTTCGTGAGATCCTGGTCGAAAAAAGCTCGAAAAAGACTTGGATTCTTTGTTGTTATATATTTTTCAAATAGAGACTTGTTGAAACTAAGATTGTGATGTGTGAACATTTCTCAGTTTTTTTCTCCAATTATAGATGATTTACGCTCTTGCTTCTTCACTGAATGTACTTTCTAATTTTCAAAAGGATTACAATGAGCAGGAGTTTCATATGTAATGCCTTCAGCCTCGTCATCTGACCTATCACTATCTCCGTCAGAAAGTTATGTGGTTTCTGCAAGGCCTATATAAACATCTGGAGACAAAACCATGTCTTCCAGAAGACTCAATATCTCCTTGGTAGTAAAAAATAGTAGTCTAAAAATAGTTATTTACCTAATAATACGCCATTTATTATTTGTTATTATCAAACAATATTTTTATTACTATTTTTTTACTACCAAGGAGATGTTGAGTCTTCTGAAGACATATATATATATATATATATATATATATATAGATATATATATATATATATATATATATATATATATATATATATATATATATAGCGGGTGAAGGAGCAAAAAGGTCCGCGACGGTTATTTGAGGCTAACTTTTTTGTTTTTTGACCCATGGAAAAGTATTTAGCACCCTTAAAAAGAACTAATTTGTTCTGTTATGTGATTGAACCAGTTTTTCTCTATCTTTTTTTAAAGAGCTGTAAGCAGCATTCTCTAAAACAACCAAAATTAAATCGTGCGCATTTTAAAAACAATGGCGCCACATCTGAGTTTGGATATAAAAGAAGGCTTTTCAAAGAGAGTCGAGGATGATGAGGTGTCAGAAGCTACTTAACCTGGTGAAGAGGAGCAATTCTGGTATCATAATGTTCACTGATCCTTCCTCTCCTGATGCAATCCCTTTGGATTACTCCGTGTGGAATGAGCTTTTCAAAGTCCCCAATGAGATACCCCACAACACCCTGGACTCATTGTAGGCCTCAATAAATAGTGCCTGGGACACCACGGAATACATTATTAACAGCTGCAAGGCATTCAGGTCAAAATTAGAGAGGATTCTAGCAAAAGGAGATATACTTCTTAAAGATAGAGAGGGAGTTGCTGCAGATGAGGGCCTGGTTCGTTGGGATAATCAAGTGAAAATGGTTCAAGTGATTGAGCAAATGTTTACCATGGTTTCTAGTTTTGATTTGTAAAAAATGACAATAGAATTCTTTGTTTCCTGCTGTACCATGATCATTTGGATTCACATATGCGTCGCCTGGGAGTCGCTCAAAATTGGACCTTTGTACTTATACTTGTATGTGTTTTGGGAATTTTTGATATTTAAACAGGTCTATAGTAGATCTCAAACCTCCGAAAAAATCAACTTAATCATTAATTATATCCAGAGATATAGATGAACTAAGTTATTCATAAAATACGGCCCTTTTTGCTCCTTCACCCGGTATATAAGTATACATATATTAGCAAATAAAATTTCTTGCTTCTATGCATTGAGCTAAATTATGGCGTACTAATACATATTTTTAATTAATTCTTCTATTTTAGTATACTTTTATCACGAATAAATGTACTTTAACATATATTTTTATTAGTTAGTACTGAAATTTAAAGCCAAAAAAAAAGTATCGTAATTTGTAGGTTTGAGGAGAAAGAGCTTATTTTGTGTTTTCAAACACAATAAAACATGAGACATGTTTATTTCAACATATTCTTCTTGATTAAAAATATGTCAAGAGAATGAATGACAGTCCCTAAGATATCTTCTTCTAAAAAGAATTATTATCCATATCCTCCTCATTGTGTTTTCAATACCATAAGTTGATTTGTATTCTAAAAAACACATTTCTTTCTCTTTAGTGCGCAAAACCAAATTCAAACATGCATAGATAATTTCTTTCATGTTTGATATATATTTTTGTATTCATGGGTTATAATTAGGTTATAAATTATTGTATGTATTATCTGCGAGTTGAAATATATATTTCAAATATATGTAAAATATATTTTGTGAATAAATTTTGGATTATAATATATTTTCAGCTGGTGAAACAGTTTTTTGTATGTATTACGAAGGAATTTGTTTAAAAAAGAAAGATCAATTAAAAATAAATATGGGTTTTCCTTAAACGATTCTTATAAATACATATATTTTGTTTTGCTTAATTTAAGCATGATGTCGTTATCTTAGAACCTTCTTTTAGATCTTTATAATAAATAATTCACTGTAATCGAACATAAAAAAGATAAAGTTATCAATAGGATATGTTGAGTCACATGAAAGTAAATGAATCAAAATAATTGTTTGCACTTATTGAGTGGATTGGATCTCTTTTTTTTTTACATTCGTACGACATTTATTCTTGAGTGTTACAAAACTTCAAAAAACTTATTTACTACACGTACAAACATAACACAATACTGTTATTTAACACACCCAATATTAAATAAAACAAAATCAAACATCATCAATAATTCTATTTGCAATCTCTTTTGAAGTCGAGTTCAAACGTCTTCTTCAAATTTGCGGAAGAAAGGGTGGGTGGCCTTGTTCTCAATATCACCAAGACTCAGATCATGATCGAGGGCAAGGATCCTGGTTTTCTTCTTTTCGTAGGGGACATCGTGATGAATCCATTCGAAGAACTTAAGTTTCTTGGTGTCAAGTTTGACACTGGCTTCATAACTGCGCCACATAGCACCTTGTCATTAAGTCCGAAGGTAAGTGGGCTCCACTCATCTAGAGGATGGCCGTCCATATACGGAGAGGCAAGTACGTTCGGTAGCAGGCCAAGGGATTTGTAATTGGCAAGCTGTGACGACACCTAGGTTTTATTAAGAATGCAAAGGACCAATTGCTGCACAAAAGACCGTATTAGTCACCATAAATGATACCGCCAGGAGCATCGTCGGATGACTGTCGATGTAGTGGCCCTAGAGGCCTGGAAATGTTTCTACTCCAACGACAGAAGCAATGGTGCCAATAACCCGATCGGTGACTGAATCCTCCCAATCCCGAAGAGATCGTTGAGGTCCGCGACTTAAGTTACAAATTACCTTACGGGGGAGACGGTCTCGTTTACATCGCATGCAATCACGGTGTGTAACAGATTCGAATCCTTGTGGTTGGTCAAGACCCTACATTCTTCTAAAAGAAAGAAAGGCAATTTGATGCAGCGTCCTTATTTAGTTCAAAGCCTCCGTGTTGTATTCTCAGCTGCCATATTTATTTAGGATTTTTGATTATTATTTTTGTACCAAGAATAACTATATTTCATGTAAACATATAAGTACATATATCAATAACAAATTAACTTATGCACTAAAAAATAAATCTTATTTGTAATAAAATCTTCAATAATACTCATAGAATCATCCGGGGGGACAAGGCAATTGATGGAGCGTCATTATTTAGTTCAAAGCCTCCGAGTTGTATTCTCAGCTACCATATTCATTTAGGATTTTATTGATTTTATTCTTATTCATTTGTTTTTTTCCCTTTAAATTCATATTATCTAACCATAACCGATTCTGACTATTTATTCATTTAACGTGAGGTATACTTCGATTACATATACTCCTACTTATAGTGAAAATAAAGTGGCCCTTGGGATTCGTCCGTGTTTTATTGGTGGAAATAGCAAATAAATAGGAAATAAAGCAACTATATGACTAAAAATCAATGAATGCTTAATAAAAGCAACATTTGAATAAGGGGGCTTTCGTTGAATAATCTTTTGGAATATTACTACTACAACATTTACTTGTTCCAACATTAAAATATTTTTTGTTAAAGGACTTCCTTTGAAAAAGAACCCTAATGCTTTGTATTTGAGGTTATTTTATCAGTTGACCTACATATATTTCTCCCTCCAAACGTCACTCATTTCTCAATTATAAATCCTACTCAGAGAAAGAAAGCACATACAAACATACTGAGCAATGAAGCAATCATCTTATCCATCAGTCTTATTATATTATAACGTACTTTCAAAATAAAAGCCTTTGGAAAGCTTTTTACTCGCATAAAAACCTTTTTTTATCCCCAATATAGATCCTATAATTATCCTATCCTAATCAAAGCTTCATAATTAAAATATAAGACCACTATTATTATTTCACTTGTCAAATGCATTTAAGGGGCTCATGAATAAATAAATAAATAAAACGAAATACAATAGTGCCTCTGGCAGACTCTACCAAAAGTAAGAAAAGATCAAAAGACGTTCTTTGCAGGGAAAGGTGAATGTTCTCAAAATGTTAGAAAGTATTCTGTGCTCCTCCGCTTTGAAATATCCTTTGCATACTTACAAAATAAGTAAGCATTTGTCCTTGCTTCAATATAATATGAATATAAATATATTTTAGAAAGCTTAAATATTACATTGATAAGTAGGAAGAACGTTATATGCCGGTTGAAATAAACATAATTCCGACTGAGAGTAATGTATGTCTGCTACAAATGATCATACTTCTTTATTTTCAAGATACTAATTCATACCACTGCCGAAACACATGCTCTACAGTCGATCGTTTTTCATAAAATGAAAATATCACTTTTTGTTTTGTAAGACATTTTGTACATTGTAATAAAAATTTAATACATAACTTCAAAATATATTTTTCATGAGAGAACAATTCATTTTAAACAAGGGATACATGCGTACCGAAGTTATATCAGAGGAATACATTTATTTATAGTATTTAGATACTCCTAAGAATTTTTGAGTCCTGCGACAAAAATTAAAAAAGACGAATATGTGATAGTTCTCGTCTTCACAATTTGATGTCACGAAAACTTTTATTTATGATCAATTAGGTTACAATTTAAAACTGTATACATTATTTTCATTGTTTATAAATATTCCTTGCAATAAGATCGACCATTTATATGTCGTGTGATCCAAAGTAGTAAATCATCTCTTGCTCTTGGTCAAACAGATAATATTTTTCTTCAAAACAAACATTACACTGTACAGATTCAGACATTTGCTTGAAAGCCCAAATCCAATCATTGAAAGGTGATGTAGCTTAGTCCATTATTTTGATATTGTGATCCGCTTATAATGTAATACTGTAGGTTGCCTTTCTAACGATGATTTGAATTTGGAAATTTAAAACTAAGAGGAAAAGAGAGGTGTAAAAGTTTAAAATAATTATCAAAAGACTTGAAAGAGATATTCAATGAGGTGAGCCTCATAAAGTATGTTTGATTATATAATTCAACTGCCTCAGACTGGTGAATAAATTTACCTTCATAACCGTAATTACTGCAGAGACTTCTCGATGATTTAATAAAAAAATGAAAGAAGGATGACAAATTTAGAAATTTAGAACGGAGGAGAGAGAGGATGAATACAAATATTTGCATATAACTTTTAATGACTGTCAAACCACGGGTTATTTAACTTTTAGTCCACCATCATTTAGTAATATTTTATAGCAATTATACCTTCTGGCTTTTATATTATCATTTTTGGTTTTATAATAGAATGGGATATGATAAATAAATTCACACAAATTGAATCTTAAAATCTTAGCCAATTTATTAATAAAATTTTAAAAACATTGTCACAAACAAATATATATATATATTTATGTACATGTCTTCATTTTTTTCACAAAGGTTCAACAATGAAATTTATATTAACCCATTAGGGCCAAAAGTTAAAAAATGATACCACAGCTCTGAAACTTCTCACACAAGTCCAATGTGATGCAAAGACTTCGAATGTCAAAAATTATTTCATTACGATAATTACTTATTGAGAAATTAGCACGTAGAAAAATCTACGCTTCGGCACTAGAGACCAAAAAATTCAATAAAAAAAAAAATGATGTATGTTCATCTTTATTTACCATACATATAAAAAATGAATTGAATGAATGAGTTTTCTTATTTCTATAAACATAAAACAATAAAATACATATAAATTTTATAATTTTAAGATGTTTGATGAATATTTTCTAAACATTTAGAATGAAGAACTTCATATAAAAAATGATGCTCTTCCTTGCAATGATTACAAACTTTTGCTAGATTGGATCTTTCTATGCAATAATTTTTACCATCAAAACGATAAGCTTTTGATGACTTTGAAGATTTTCTCCGTCTTTGAAATGGTGCTTGTCCGAAAGATTTTCAAAATTAAAGTGTCAACATTTCAATAAATTCATATAGAGACATTTTTAATCCATTTTTTTCATAAATTGATGAGCGTTATATATGTACTGTTGTACTAATCATATAAGGAAATTTAGGCCAACACCATTTTTTGCCTTATTCTTTGGGTGTATGTGTTTATAGCCCGGTCCATCACGTCTACATATTCCATGTGAAGATTAAAATTTTGAAAACATAAAAGCTGAACATGTACAAAAAGATGTGAGAGAAAACTCCACCAAAGAATACTTTCAATTCATCCACAGTTAGATCCAAAGGGCCATTTTAGTTGTATATTCATTTGTTTCATCAATTATTTTTTCGTAGTCTGATTTATCACAGCCTCCATTCGAAAGACAGTTAACTTCTTGTAGCCCCATAAACACATTCCCACTTTCATCGATATCTTCGAGAATACTCAATATTTCTTTCGTGGTGATTCTAGAAAAATGATTGATTTTCAAAACTTTGGTAAAAATTAATAAAATTGTAGAATTTGTAAACTCAAATGAAAAAGAAAAGTATAATTTTAGTTCAAAGTAACTTATATTGAATGTAGACAAAATATATCATTACAATGATTTTTGTGCTGTAGTGCCGAAACGTAGATTTTTCGACGTATCATTTTGAAACAAAAATTAGAGACTCTTATTTTCTAATTTGAGGTTTAAGTATGTAATATATTTGAAAGATATGTATCATAAAAATAATTTAAAGAAATAAAATTAAAATTACTTAAGACATGACACCACTATCAAACACAAATAGTACTGACCCGTCAGAAAATAATGAGGTACTTGCAACCATCGCAAATCAATTGCTTATTTTCAACTGAAACAAATAACTTATGGGGATCAACTTTTTTGTGGTTTCTAAATTCTCTAACAAAGACATTAGCACGCATTTTGCGTATAATGTATGCATTCAGATGTGCTGTAAAGCTGTTTTACTGCCGCGTAGAAAAATATACTTTCGGCACTAATGGGTTAACTAGGGCTGTCAACGAATATTCGATGTTCGAATTCGAATAGTGTCCCAAAAAGCAAATTCGAACGTGAAAATTAATATTCGAATGTTAAAAACAGAGTTACTCTTTTCTAAAAAAACGTCATTACTTTTTTGGAAATTATTTTCTAAAAAAAACGTCGTCACTTTTTTGGAAATTCTTTTCTAAAGAAAAATCGTCATCACTTTTTTTAAAGATTCTTTTCTAAAAACGTCACTTTTTGGAAATTATTTTCTAAAAAAAATATATTAAGATGTGCTGTAAAGCTGTTTTACTGCCACGTAGAAAAATCTACGTTTCGGCACTAATTTGTTCTTGGTCTTTTCGTTATTGATATAATGTTGCAGTGTAACAAAAATTGCTTGCTATATTCAGGATTCAAAAGAGTCCTTTCAAGTTCAATGAGCAATATTTCTTAGACAGAGGAAACACTCTTTTAAAATATATGATATAAATTCCTATTTTATATTAAAGAACAACTCGTTAAAATAAATAAATGTTTTCAAATTTGGTATTGCTCAATATATGGTATTTTTCAAGTATACTCCTTGGACCTAACACCTCACGTATCCCGATGACAAACATTTTTTTAGTGCACACCAAACATTGTTTTAAAAAGATCCAGGGAGTCCAAAGGAAAGAAGAATCTTATTGAAGCTCAACTCTCGAAATGCTAAGTAATTTTAATAAATTCATTACTCTAGATTTTATCACTTAATTATACATCAGCTTGTTGTTATTGAAATTAGGTTATGGTGTGGATATGGCTAACATAAGAAGGAGTTTAACAAACAACAATATTTTAATTTAATGGTTAGTTGAATAGTTTTATATTGAAAAATGCTTGCAACCCAATTCGAGCCTTGCTTATTATATAAATATTTACTTTTGATTATATATTTGCTTGATTTCACAATTATTTTTATAAATAAAACTTTGTACTTTTTTATTAAAAATGATTAATGAATTTATTAAAATACATATGTCTATCCATTTTTTAGAATCCTAATTAGTGATTACTAATGAGGGTCAAGCTATGGATTTGAGGTAATAAATTATTAATCATTTTAATTTATGAGAAAAAAGACATCCTATAAACTGATTAAGATTTTGCATTTAATGTAAAGTCTGCATCAAGTGCTTTCCTGATTTTGTACTTTTCGAGATTTTAAAATTAACACAATTACATTACACATTCATAAATTGTGAGTGAACTGAACGGTTCAAATAACAAATTACAAATAATACCCAAATGAAGGTTTAAAAATCCAAACCTCTAGATGATGCACCAAAGACCACCATGGAGTAAAAATATAGTATACATTAATATGAAGGGTTTAATGTAAGTTCCGCTGCTAAAAGAATGTACATATTTTTTACAATTTGTTTTTCTACAACATATTTGAGAATACAGTTATTAAATTTTATTAGAACCTGAAGATTTTTTGTCAGGGAGCATTTAAATAAAAAATTTACCGTTCAAAAAACTACCTTATTCTTGAATAATTTTAAAATCAAATAACTGTTTTTATTTCCCTTTCAATAATCTAGTTTCTAGTTTATTAAGCCTTAATATCTACCTTGTGAAGGCTGAACAATCAAGAAACCTGAAAACAGTTAACTGGGAAAGTTTTAGGCACAATACAGAGATGGCATCATTACCAGCAATATCTTCCTGTGTCAATAACATTGAGCTATGCACTGAGTCCCTTTATAAAGTCATAAAGAAGGCGCTAGATATCGCTTGCCCGCTAAGAAAAACTATTAAAGCAAAATCAGTGCCTTGGTGGACTAAACACCTTGCTGGTCTGAGGCACAAGCTTAGAAAACTCGAACCAAAGCGTAACGTCAGTTCTCACAGAGAGAGTTATCTAATTGCAAAAATGAATATCGTGCAGAGCTAAGAAAAGAACAAAGAGAATCCTGGAGGATTTTTTGCAGTAAAACTGAGGGTTCCAAAGACATTGCAAGACTTATCAAAATTCAAAAACCAAATGCTAACTCAATTGGTCTTCTAAAGACTGATCGAGGCTATGCACAAACACCAGCTGAATCTCTTGCAATACTTATGGAAACCCACTTCCCAGATTGCAGGGTCGACTCTGTCATGAAAAAAACCACAGATACCACCAGTTTTGAAATCGACTTTGTGGATTATGGCAAAGTGCGAGAATCTTTTAACTCTTTTGGAGCCTACAAAAGTGCTGGACCAGATGGACTTAAACCAATTGTACTGCAGCAGCTTGGAGAAAACATCCTTCGGTACATTGTAGAACTCTATAAGGTGATTTTAGCACTGGCTATACCCCAAGTTCCTGGAGGGAAATGAAGGTTACATTTTTGCCCAAGCCTGGCAAAGATGACTATAGCTCAGCAAAATCCTTCAGAGCAATAACCCTTTCCAATTTCTTTCTCAAAGGTCTTGAAAGAATTTTTCAGATGAAAATAGAAGAAATTATTCCAACGTTATATTCCAAACATGCCTACACTAAGGGTTTATCATCCGAGACGGCTCTGTCACAGGTAACGGATACCATCGAAAAGGCTATATTTCAACAACAATGTACACTAGCAGTCAGCTTTGATTGCACTGGTGCATTTGATTACATCCAATACCAATCAGCAAACAATGCAATGGAAAAACTAGGAGTACCTAATAGTATTATATCATGGTATAGATATCTTCTCAACACTCGGAAAGTCAAAGCGGATCTTAAAGGAGAGCAGATATGCATCAGGCCAACGCGTGGTAGTCCACAAGGAGGTGTACTTTCACCCATTATATGGAACATGATCATGGATACCCTTCTGACCAAATTTAAAACAGGACCATCAAGGCAGTAGGCTACGCGGATGATATCATCTTATTAGCAAACGGAAATCATCCTCATACTCTTATCAATATAATGCAATCAGCAATAAATACAGTTCTAGACTGGGGAAAACGAATGGTCTAACCTTTAATGCTACTAAATCCAATGCAATTGTTTTCTCAAAAGCCTACAAGTTGAGATCCAAACATTTTCCACGATTAAAAATGGATGGTAAAGAAATGGTGTTCTCAACGCAAATGAGGTACTTGGGCATTTTATTTGACCAAGGACTTACTTGGACGGGCCACCTGAAAGAAAAAGCTGCCAAATGTAGTCGACTATGGAATATGGCTAAGGCAGTCATAGGACAGAAATGGGGCTTAACGTCTGACAAAGTTCTGTGGCTATATGAAGCAATGGTCAGACCAATTATAGCCTATGGATGCTTAATATGGGGCCATTCCATTAATAACAAGAAAAGTACCATAAAGATACTAAACTCCATACAAAGAAAAGCACTTTTATCAATGTGCCACACACTAAGATCAACTCCAACAGCCGGAATGGAATCTGTTCTTGGCATAATTCCCCTTGACCTTTTCATACAAGGACAAGCAACAAAATCACGATGGAGAACTAGGCATTTCTTAAAAGATACCTGGGATGGTATTGGCAACCTTCCAAAACGCCGTGGTCACCGCTTCTCCTGCGATAAAATACTTAAGGAAGCGAAAATTAATCAACAAAGTGACTATATAAAAGGCAACCTTATTTGGATGGACAATTCTCCAATTGAAAATCCTGATATGATAATTTACACTGATGGATCCAAAGATGAAAAGGGTAATACTGCATTCATCGCTCAATGGTATCTTTGAATAGAGAAGCATCAGTATTTCAAGCTGAGGTTTTTGCCATCAAGCAAGCAGTCGAAGATCTCAGAAAATTGGAAAAACATGGAAAAAGTTTTAATTCGGTCTGATTCCCAATCCGCAATTGCTGCTCTTCTCAATCCACTTACCTCAAGTGCTGAAGTCAGGGAGTGTAAAGAAATCATATGCAGAGGAAAGAACGAAGAAAACATATATATTGAATGGTGCAGAGGACACAATGACATCACAGGAAATGAATTTGCAGACTACCTTGCAAAAAGTGGCGCACAAAGCAACAACCGAAAATTTGTTGGTGTGCCCCCAAGTTATATCAAGAAAACAATAAATGATTATTTTTATAAACGATGGTGTGAACGATATAAAGATAGTCTTCACATGAAACACACACATCTTATGTTAAAAAAAAACAAGATCAAAGGTTGTCAAACTTCACCGTGAAGACCTGAAACAACTTATTCAAGCCTACACAGGACATGGACCATTTCTCTCCCACCTAATCAAATGGAAGAAAACAAGTGCAACCTGTGATCTTTGCAAGGAAGAGCCACAGACTGCAGACCACCTGATCAACAGATGCCCTGCTCTGTCCCTTGAAAGGCATGAAGTGTCTCAAGAAGAAGACGCGGACATCCAAATTCTAAAAAAAAAAATGAAAAAAATGAAAAATATTATTGTAAATAATTTCAGTATTTAAGAAGGAATTCATTTTGCTGTTGTAACACAGATACCCCATTGTGTGGTTGTGTTCTTTACCTTAGTGTCTATTGTTTGTATCTACCTTGTGAAAAACAGCATCTTCTAATTAAAAAAATACTTATCCTTTTAAGAACCAAAGAATAAAAATTTCAACTTAAGAGAGAATTAGGTCCAATTCCATAGATAATATCTAAAATATAGTGTATTAATAATTTTCAAGTGCATTCCATTGTTATTAGGATATTATTAATGAAGTTGACTAAAAAAATAGTTCCCTTGGGTAGTCTAACTTTAGAGGCAAGAATGAGATGTTTAATTCGCTTAATCGTAGCTAACGTGTCGTCTGAGTCTTCTTTTATTACCTATTTGCTTCGACGGAATTGCAGTATCGTCCGTGTGGATATGAATAAGCATTATAGCGTTAAAATTAGTCTATGAAACCAAGAATATAATCACTGAGGCTTACCAAAATGGTTTATCCACTTTCGAGAGACGAACTTGTATATCCAACATTGAGAGTTGAACACGCACTTACACCTTGAGAATACGCCCTCCTTGAACTTTCTATTATTCCGGAGTCAAGAACTCCTTCTTGTTTAATGCAATGCATGTACAGAGATTTGAAAAACATGCACCTAATCATATTTTATGATTTTCCTCGAATCCAGGATTTTTAACCAATTGCATTTTTTAAAAGCAAATAATAAGTACTTTATAATTACTGGAATGCTATGGATTTAACATGCATTTCATATCCCTTCAGAGACTATAACGACTTAATGTACCGAATGAACTGTATATCCAATAAGTATTTAATGAAACTACAATAATAGTAATGATATATTTTTTATATACCAAATCATTTAAAATGTTTATTAGATACTAAGTAGGTTTTTATTTCTTTTGGCAAGGGTTCAAAGGAATCAAGAAGGTTCTTCTTCTCCTTGAACAATGGCAATTATTCCCTACTTAAAAGGAGAAAAACATCAAAGGGATATTCAAGATGTCATCACTGGATGTGTATAAACAGATAAGTTTATATTCTAAAGAGATGAATAAGAAGATTAGGAATGGGCTTTGAAAAATAAGCAAAAAAAGGGTTCAATTTGAGATAAAGAAAAAAAGAAGAGAGATTATAATAATAATGCTAAATTAGAAAAAACATAACATTCAAAAATATTTCAGTCTGGGAGAATAATATCTATATATATATATATATATATATATATATATATATATATATATATATATATATATATAACGACCGGCTGTTTGGGAGTGTCTCGGCCCGGCCCAGTGATTTTTAATATTTGCGTTTATTCTTCATTCTGAAAGTATCGACTATTTTTAACGAGTTTATAAAGTGTAAAAAAAATTTTGGAAATTATTTTCTAAAAAAACGTTGTCACTTTGAAATGACGAAGGAACGAAAAGATATTAAAGTCCCGGCACGGCTTGATAAGCTTAAGTCCCGGTCGTTTCCTGATATATATATATATATAGTTATCCAAATACCGTTTCTAGGGTGTTAAATATCGCATACGCAAATGCGGCTTAGACATTTTGAATTCAGCATTATATCAAATTTTATTTGTGTACTTAAGAATGTAACCTGTACAGATATATATATATTATATATATTTATTTATTTATTCTTAAGTTATGAAAATATCATTACGTCCAAGGGATCAAGATCGTTTTTTAAGAAAAACATATTTACAACCGGTACATTAAACATTATTCAAAACTAAGAGTGTATGCAGAAGATTAAGGGTTATTATGTACTAATACTTTATGCCCAACAGATTTATTGAACCCTAACATGATATTGCAAAATGATAATGTCCATATATGCTTGTGACTGCCAAAAAATTTAGTATCTCATTAAATAGGAGTTTAAGAGGTTTATGGATGCTTTAGATAAACATATTATCCTTTTCTTCTTATAAGCCTTAGAAATGCTTGTAATATGAATATTTATATTTGCTGTTTCTTCAATAGTTTGGAAGTGGGAAATGATGGTATCGCCATGGCTGAGGTGTGGTCAGACGAAAAGTGGTTTGGCTCCAGAGCACAATTCCGACCGGATGCATTCCCTGCCGTTCTGAGGGTTCATGACGTACGCGGCTCAGATGCTGGTCTCTATAGATGTCGGGTTGACTTTACCGAGGCTCAAACAAGGAACACTCTCATAAATCTTACGGTTATAGGTAAGTTAATTTTTTTTAATTTGCCAATAGAACAGATTTCATGCACAGAAATGTATTCATTTATATATCATTAATTATAAATAAAATTGGGGTACAAATCTACCAATATATATATATATATATACATTCTAGGTGTGAATTTTTTTAAGTAGGTGTATATTGCTAATAATACTGCAGCACAAAATACTGTTATTAATAAATGCTGAGTAAGAAAAAGTATATGGGCAACATCATTTCCTCTATATTCTTCTCTCTATTGTGTAAAAGTCAACAAATAAAAGCAAGCCCCATCCCTTTCCCTTCACTATCTTCCCAACATTATTTAAATAACAGAACCATTTTTAACCAAGCAGACTTGCTTCCTGTAGAAAAGTGCACAGTTTTTTTAGCCTTTTTCCTTCTTTTTCCTATATGGAATTCTATACATAGACCTGTCAATATGATACTTTTTCTATAACTTATAATATTGCTCTTCCACAAACACAGGTTGCTTAAATAAATGGACTTATGGTATTCCATCACATTGTATGAATCCATAGATTGAGACCTCAGATACAAATCTCTACAGAAGAGACTCAACGGCATTTCATTGTGGGCTTTTAATAATTTTTATAATTAGGGATAGTAATTGAAGTAAACAAACAAAAAAACTCCTTTTATTTTCTTATCATCTGAGTAATTATTATATATGTCATATGAAAACAAATTAAACTTTCATTATTATTTTTTAGTAAGAGCAGCTTATTTATTAAATTAAGTTTGTAATCGAAGGGAGAAAATAAGTGACACCTACATTTATTTGATCGAAACCAAGATATATATAAAAAAGGAATTGTTTATATACAAATAGGCTACAAACAATTATATATAGTCTCTTTAATAAAAGAGAAAGAAACGTCCGTCGCCCCATCTGATAATGTATTTTTATAAGAAAAGGACGGGAATAGATAAACATAAAATAGCAGAGAAGCAGGTAGGAGCAGAGGAAAATATAGGAGCAGAGAGGAGAGTGGGACAGAGATGAGCAGAGAGAAGCATTTAATCTCCTACAAGTTTAATATTGGATGAGCCCATTCAAAGACTTTGTAAATGACATACATCGATACCCATGAAACCGTTCGTGATCTTAAGGATGAAACCTTTGAAACTCAAAAGCTGTGGTGAAGTCATACTTTATCATAACGCCAACTATAACTTTTAGTCACTCTTATTTTCTTTATATCTATCATGTTGGAGAAAAGGGTCGCCGTGTGTTTTCATTATTTAAAATGTTACATAAATACTCCACAAACATAGTTTGTTACATTATTTTTATAAATGAAGGTTTGTTGTATAAATATGACGTCTTATTACACTCTTGGAAAATTTCATATTGTCTTTAAGTCACTAGTGTTCAATCCCATTACTTAAATCTATTTAAGGTCATACCAGCATTGACTTATGTCATTGTGGTCGTTTTTATATGGTCAATGTTTTTATATTTGACTGAGTGTCTCTTATCTTCTCACTGAATGAACAAGACTACCATTGCTCCTATTATAATGGAATGAGTGACACCTGGCCGATCCTTTATCCTCGGGAGAGGGTGTCATCTGATCGTTAAATCTGAACCATTTTTTCACGTGGAATATATATATAATTTTGTTGGTTAATAAACATTATTAACCAAACAGAGTAAAGGGCTTTGATAGAAGATGAATAATATATATAATTAACAAATTTGTCTGCTTCGTTCACTTATTAAGATATCTGTTTGTATTTAATTTTAAAAAAAATAAGATTAATTTTTTAGGTTTAGTTTGCTTTTGAGAGTTCTTGGAGTCATATTTGTCGTCAGATTGCAAATATATATTTGCATTTCAATTTCAAGGCGTTGATGAAAATTGATGACACTATCTTTCAATTAATTTATTTTTAATTGAGTTGGTTGACGAGGAATCTATAAAAATAATGTCTTGTCTTAAAGTTTTTCTACTTTTTTGCTTTTAAACCTTAATGTAGGGCTCTTATATCAACGACAAGGAAGGCAAGCGTGTGCCTGAATGCACGCTTCTGGGCGTGGGTTAGGCCACGACAGCCATTGCTAACCATCTCAAATGTGTCAAGAGTTTCATATACAAGGTCGAAAACTAAAAAATGCATCAGAGAATTTAAACGGAAATCTAGGAGTGGCCGGTTCAAACTTTTGACCCGTCCATATTTGTTTTGCAGATATGGTTCGACAGAATTGCATCCGACAGGATATAACTAAGCATTATATCATTAACATTAATCTATCGAACCTAGGACCTTATCAATGAGATAGACCGAAAATGACCATCCCCTCACGGGATTCGAACCTACGCCCCCCAACATTGAGAGTTGATCACACCTTAATGCACACGGCTATCGTGCTCTCTTCCCGACCATAATAAAAAGGTGAACCCAACCTAGTCAATATCCAATCTAGCTTAAGATTTGACCATCCACAAGACCATCATAACCATAAGGGTTAAAAGACGAACTGGAATTGGATCCCCTGTTGGATCCTGATTTTCGTCAGTGGATTACATAAGCTTGATGGCTCCAAATGCAATTTCGAAAATTATAAAAGTTGCTGGTAATCGTCTATGTTCCTAGCAAGATGGGATGCCTACACATACCTTCAAAAAATTTCAAACCTTTTGGTCGAAAATCGGATTTTTTTGTGCTTGGATATGTGGCTTCCCCCGAGAATAGATTTGAATCCTTTTAACTTTTCCCTATATGTGCACATAGAGACCGAGGGCCAGCAAATAACATAGCATACATATTTCAATCTTGAAACGTTCCGCTAAAAAGGCCCTGGCCTCTATTCCTGCCGATTACATCCGTGCTGTCTGCTCCGAGTTTAGACCCCTACTGGAATGAGTCGATGTGGCAGGAGGACGAATTGTTGATTTTTTAAATATATTTCAAAATGTTATATAAATTTCTTCAGAAATTGGTAATGACCTCTTTAGGGCATTGATGACTTTTTCATTAAAGTATCCACGGTTTCATTCAACATCAAGAAATAAAACATTAAAATCCTGCAAATGTATTTTTGTACAAATGGACTAAGTCTGAATCTGAAAGTCTGTCGACGACGCGTGGATGGCCATCGCCTTCTTCAGCAAGTCCTTAGACAAAACACACCAAAATTACAGTACGTTTGATCGGGAGCTACTTTCTATTTGGGAAACTATCCGGTACTTCCGCCACCTCGTTGAAGGTAAAGATATTACCATTTTCACAGATCACCGGTCTAAGGATCGAAATATTCCTCATGACGGCATCAACCTCGTTTGTGACGTGTCATCTGGCTCTCCAAGCCCCATCGTCCCTTCCTCATGGCGGCAAGAAATATTCAATCGTCTGCACCAACTTTCACACCCGGCATCAAAGCTACACACATATAATCCTCAACCGTTTTGTTTGGTACCAGGCCAAGGCTGATATTGCTCGTATGGTACACGCCTGTCAAGAATGTCAAACCTCGAAGGTCCATCGGCACACGCACCACCCCATTCAAAAGTTCGAGGCTCCTACAGGGCGGTTTTCGCATATCCACGTGGATATTGTAGGGCCTCCCCCCATCAGCGAAGGTTTCTGTTACCTCCTAACCATCATCGACCGGTGGACTAGGTAGCCCGAGGCCATTCCAATCTCGGATATCTCAGCTGAAACTTGCGTGGCGACTATGATGCACGGATAGGTAGCTCGCTTTGGTTGTTCGGAAATAATCACGACGGACCGTGGTAGATAATTTACGTCAGAATTTTGGGCTAAATTTGCTCAGTTGCTTGGATCGAAGCACTCTCAAACTACGTCTTATCACCCTCAGTCAGGGTATGTAAAAAACCCAAAATTTTGAAAAAAAACCGAAAACCCCCGAAAAAACCGGTTAAAAAACCCGGGTTTACTGTAGGTTTTTCCGAAATTCGGGTTTTCATTACACCATTAATTAGCTATTAGCTAATTAATGGTGTAATGAAAACCCCGAATTTCGAAAAACCCACAGTAAGACCCGTTTTTTTTGGGTTTTTTCAAAATTTTGGGTTTTTTACATACCCTGCCCTCAGTCCAATGGGATGGTTGAACGTTTTCACAGGACTCTCAAAGCGTCTCTTCCGCATCTGATGACAACACTACTTCTTGGGTTAGACAACTCCCGGCCGGTCTCTTGGGCCACCGCTCAATGGTCAAGGACGGCCTCGGATGCTCTGCCGCAGAAGCTGTATATGGGGAACCCCTCCGTCTTCCAGGCAGCATCGTTCACACGCAGGACAACCCCTCCTCTGCTTCACATGTTGAACTCGCTCAACATCAAGCTCGAGTGCTATCTTTGTTCCTCCGGCTCGTCGGTTTCCGCTCCACCCCCAAATGATCAGTGACTCAAACAAGCCTCGCATGCCTTCGTCCGTCAGGATCAAGTACAGCCTCCTTTGTCAGCCTTACAAAGGTCCTTACCGCATCGTGCAGAAATTCTCCGATTATTTCGTCCAGGATTTAAATGGCAAGGAGGACTCCGTCTCAATATTCCGACTCATTCCATGCTCATCACACTCAAACACCCATTTTCCTTCAAACCTCAGCAACCGGTGTAAGCTTCCATGGACTCCACCACTTCAGCGCCCAATGCAAAATCCCGTTCAGGCAGAGTGATAAAGCCACCGGCCAGGCTCCAAGATGGGTGACCATTCCAGACAGCTCTTCCCTTTGGTCTTCGCTGGGGGGAGCAGTGTAGCGCAGGACGACATGGATCACCCTATTAATGTTTTAGTAGCATCAATGCGCATCATAAAAAATGATGCTAACAAAGTGATGCTATTGTTTTTCATTATATTAATCGGTATCTGATGAACCGCTGAGCAAGAAATACATGCACTTTATTTTTTCCAAAGAATATTCTTTTTCTTTATTCATTCGCATTCCTTCAGCAGTACAGCAAGAACGATTGGAACCATTCCATTAATAATGGCAACGACGATCATTACCTTAACATCACTTCTATCATTTGTTTCGCAGATATTTCGAGGATTTTCATTTGTCCACACTCCGTCGTTTTTTTCGATGTGGTTTTTGATGGAGGCTAAAGAACTTCTCGTCAGTCCAAATAAATCTATCGACAATGTTGGATGGTTGCTGCAGAATCCACTGACAAAACTGCTTTCTCTGCGCTTTGTGGTTATCAGTTAGCGGTTGAACTGAATTGTAATGATAAAAGCAGAATCTAAGATCATGTTTTACGATCCTCCACAACGTTGTATTGGTGATTGAAATTTGCTGAGGAGCTTTTCTGAGTGAGCAACTGGGGTTTTCTTCAATGAAACTCTTTACCTTCTGAACCACTGCTTCTGTTCTTTTTGATTTTGTTTTCATTAGTTTTTTTCTTGTGGATGGAACCAGTCTTATTGAAAATCAAGAGCTAACTGATCAGCTGGTAAGATCTCGGCGCCCTCCCACTGATCTTAAAGTGAAGTAAAATTATTGGCGTACTGTGGAAGGAGAAGGTGTTTTGCCAAACTGCAGGATGATACATTTCTTCTCAATTCAGAAAACATTTTTCAGGTTGACAATCAATATATATACCTATATATATTTTTATGTTAATTATATTTGCACTAATTAAAAAATAAATTAATATATAAAAGTTATGTTTTGTAATTTAATATTGAAAGTGAAAAAGGATGGCACAAGTGAAAAACAGTTGAAATGATATGTTTCCAAAATCATTTTTATCTTCAGAACACCCAAAAGAGAATTAAAAATTTATAGAAACATATATTTCAACATACGTATTCAATTAGCTAATATAAAGCAAATAAATTTGATTTATAGTCTAAATCTTTTAAAAAATGATTATTTATAGTGTAAATTTAGGTAATTTTACTAAAAATGTTCTCAGTACTAAACTTTTAAAAAATACGCTTGATATTAGTTTGATATATATCTATAGATTCTATAATTTTTTATGTAAAATGTTATATCTATAATAAAAATCAATATTGTTTTAGTTGCATAATTTCGTTCCGGTTCGTACATTCATACTATAATTTTAAAGAAATTTTGTTAGTGAAACAGTTAAATTAGCTGTTTCAAATATAATTGAGTTTTTAATATAAGTGAAAAAATAACCTACTAAAATTCAAGGAAAATAGTTTTATGACTAAATCCATTCAGGGGATTGTCATAAAATTTCAATTGATTGAAATGGAGGATAAGAAAAAAAGATAAAAAAATAATTTTTAATAAATTGAAGGAATATCGTAAGTGTGTAATCCTTTATTTGATTTAAATAATCAGCTATTTGCTGGTCCGTTTTAGCTATAATAATAAAAATCATTCCTGTGTATAAACACATACACATATATATAAACATTAAAAACACGTATAAAATTAAAAGTACTAAAATAAATAAATAAATCCCCCTGCATCGGGGTACTGTGGCCAATGGTCCTGGCTACGTCCCTTGCCGCAGCTAGTGTCCTGGCCGACCTCAGGGACTCAAATTGTTCTACACAGACACTGCGTGGGACGCAAATGTGTCCGTGCCGCCCCTTAATGGACACGCCACCGAAGTCGTAGACCTCGTCGGTCTCTTTGGGGTTGGGAAGCGAGATCGCCAATGGGTTTCTGGCACCACATCCCCCATCGTTGGAGTGGAAGCACTTCCAGGTCTCTACTGCCACAGCCATGACGGTTATCTCGTTGAGGAGGGAATTTTTGCACTCCTAAGGAAATCCTCGATCCGAATGGGGTCCCGTCTCCTGCAACCGGCGATGCTCCTTGCCACGTCATTGATGGTGACGTGGACGGCCCTGTGTGCGGCATCCGGCTCCTTATTCTTATCATCAAACCTAGGTGTCGTCACGACCGCGGCTGCATACGAGAGCTTACCAACCATAAGCCCCCTGGCCAGTTGCCGAAGGTATTTTCCTCTCGGAATATGAACGGCCAACCTTGAGATGAGTGCTACCCGTTGTTTTGCTGCCTTTACCACGTAGGCATTGTGGGGTGCGGTGGTGAAGTCTGAGTCGAACTTGACCCCAATGAACTCAATCTCATCGGATGGGTGCAACTCGACGCCCCCAACCCTGATGGTGAAGGCTGAAGTGTCTTTCTTCTTGGCTTTGCCCCCAATCATGAATTGGGTCTTGGCGGCGTTAAGGACGAGACCATTCCCCCCTGCATATTTAGAGAAGGCATCCGCCTTCGTCTCTAACAAGAGCCCAACTTCCTCAAGGGAATCACCGACAGCCCATAGGAAGAAATTGTCCGCGTAATTGCTATTTTTAGTATTAGCTATTAATAAAGAATGTTATTTAAAATTTCAAGTTCGTGGGAAGACGTGTGACATCACTATAATAGTATATTATATTCATGTTGATGCCCTAAACATTATTAAAAAAATATGTCGGTATGAGGGCCTTTAAGATATAACCTTGTTTGTATGTTTGTTTGATTAGATCCTTGATCGGACCCATCTCACCGAAACCTAATTCGGTATCAATCGGTAGTGAACCCATCTAGATAAGATAGATCTTTGTCATATGATACTTTTTGGAAAATACTTATTAATTTTTAGGCTAAATGCGTGAATTTTCTAAGCCTCATGTACGTTTATTACGTAAATAAAATAAATACCTCAAAACCAGAGCAAATTCATAATTAAAACTTAATTAAAGATTTTTATTTATTTTCTTTTGCTGCGGGGTAGAACTTATACAATAAAATAACACATAATATCAGGTAAAAGCTATCAAATTAACACAGTATTTTTGGCGAAGCAACTATTAAGAATTTTAAAAACTAAACATACCAATGTAACTAAAAACATAATACAATTATGCTAAAACATACATAATAAAAATTCGAGTATTCTACGGGTTTTTTCTTGATCACTTTATTTATTCTGAGAAATTACACATAATCAAATGTATGAATTAATATTAAAATTTGTAATTAGATTTCAAAACGTAAAAGATAGATGTCAATATCAAAACATTGCCCAATATCTTTGTGTATAAGAGAATGGCAAAGACGTTATAATGATCTGAAATAGTTAATCCAAATAAAAGTAACAAATCATAATAAGCAACACACAATAAAATGTATAAATTCCAATATATCACTTTTCGCAGAGTAAAGATTATTCCTTAGTTTACATAGTTTTTTTAACTCGTCGCCAACCTTTATTTTTGTTTTTAAATAATTGTAATAAGACAGGACGCATTAAATCGAACTAAGTTGTTTGTGTACAATGTACAACCATGAAGAACACTTTGTGACATAAATTGATGAGGCTATGTTTAGATTTCCATTTAACACCAAAATGGTTTCTAATGACATACAGTTCCATCAGAAATGGAATTTTTAAATTGCGAATTAGAAGTACTTAAAATTCGTCAAGTTACCTCATAGATACACCATTTTAAAGGAAAAGAATGGATTTTATGATTATAAAAAATTCATTGTCCTATATCATAAGAGGCACATCTGAAGCCTTACAAAAGTTGCTGGAAATGACCCCTTACAGCCTGACGACAGAACGACGCACGCTTCAGGACATTCTTCAACGTTTTTGATCGTCTCCTGGCTATATCCTTCAGCAAGGTTTGGACACATTGTATGAGAGACTCAATGGGATCTGGTTTTTCCTTATAAACTCGAGTTTGTGCTGCAGCCCAGAAGTGAAAGACCAAATTCCAATCGAATTCCTTGAAGATGACAGTCATTTGTCGTCAGTTAAAGATGTTTCATATCTCAGATTGCTCCAGGATATAATTTGGCTCAGGCTGCGCCATTCTGCAACTCGTTCTTCACTTTGGTGTATGCAAGACGGCGCTCCACAACGTTGCACAAATGCAGCTTTAGAATTTATAAGTGAAAAGTTTCGAGGCCGAGTCATCAGCAGAAGGACGGAAAATCCCTGGCCAGCTCACAGTCCAGATCTCAGCCCTTTGGTTTTTCACTTCTGGGCTGCAGCACAAACTCGAGTTTATAAGGAAAAACCAGATCCGATTGAGTCTCTCATACAATGTATTAGGTAAGTAGGAGCGAAAGTCGGGTGTCTCCATTTTCAGCGGCGAGTAGAATAAATGATAGAAATGACGCTATTACTCACCTTATATACTAACTCGAGTGGCGCCATACAGTCTTTCCCATGCAAAATATGCGATAAGAACGCTCCCGTTGAAATTTTTGCGATAGCGTGTGAACTTGTCGAGATAACTAACCTACCTCATTATTTATGGAACAACCTAATATATAGTCAAGAAGGAATAAAAAATATATAACACATATAACACAATTTAGAAGATTAATCATAAGCCTCATATTATGAATAAATGATCTAAATACTTTACATATTTACATAGTTGCGTGTAAAAAATTACTATTCACATGTCATTCTAACACAAAACCTACAAATATTTCCCCATAATTCTTTATACAAATAATTTTTTAAATACTTTTAGTAATTATCAAATCTAAATGTTATAATTAATATATTTATATGATTGTTTATTTCTGCTTTTTAACCGTGAAGACAAAATTACATAATTGGTTAAATAATCAAGTATTTTTTGTTTTTCTTTATTCTCTACAAAAATACCCTTTTTATTTTATAGTTTATTTTAACAAAAACTCAGTAAAATATATATATTGAATATAATCAAAACAATATTGGTGAATTAACTTTTAATATAAAAAATACTTTTAAAAATGGAGAAAATAATATATTATATATAGATATATACCAATTTATAAAAAAGACTTATCAGATAAAATTGGTTATTTTTTATAGTGAAAATTATATGTGTTATAATAAAATACTTAATCAAAGAGATAAAAATAGTTGCTTAATAAAGACTGTATGATTTTTTTTCTTATGTGTATATTTCAAATAAGTACATTTTTGTATATAGGATATTTCAAAATATATATACGGATTTCAGGGCTTTGATTGTCTTTCGTGATGTAGCTGTTATTACGTGAATTAGTTGCAAATAAGTAGCATAATGTAAATGTTCATTTAGGTTTTAGTATCGACAGACTTATTACACCATTGCAAAAAGCATAACTGTGGTACAATAATATACATAAAAAAGATTATATTGATATAAATATCATATTACATATTAACATCTGTGAAAATACTTTGTGTCTCCAATAGAGAAGTATGTACAGTATACCTTTTTAAAGGACCCCTATTGAGGACCATCGATAATCTTACTTATGGCAAAAGCTTTAAAAACCTTACGATATAATTTATTATTACAGTTAGGACACAGAAATGGTAATTGCTTTATTTATGGTTAAGGTGTTTATTTATTAGCTAAAATCCATACAGTGTAAATATAAGAATACACAAAAAAATAGGAGATAAAAAACACAATCTTTAGACAGTAATTTTAATTATAATGTTCATTATGTTCTGTTTGTAACGTAACTGTCTTAAGATAAAACCATAAAATAAAATGACTTATTAAAAATTATTTATTATTCAATATAAAACGTTAATGTCGTCTTATTGTCGATATTATGACTTTGAGGTATTCGAGAGAATTTGAAGGAATAAACTTAGTCAAATCTCCGCCCCATGTCCATGACGTCGCAGATGAATTGGGAATTTTTATTGAGAGGGCTGAATAACGAGCCGCTGCCCCAATCATAATTGCTCTAAGATCTTCGATTCAAATATAAGAGTTATTTGTCAGTCTCTTTGTAATTGCTTTTTGATTATAAACAAATGATAAACGAGGAGTCATGTTTATGTTTGTGAAGGTTTGAAGTAAATTACAATATGAACAAATATAAGGATTGATATTATGAAATAAGTAACCATGAAAGTAAAAAAGGTCTTTAAAATATTTTTTGGATAAAAAAGTATTAAAATAAAATAATATTGCAAAGGTATAAAGTTTTTACTTTATTAAAACTACAGTATGTAGTGTTAGATAAAGGAAGCATATGGGGATGCCATCTACAGCTAATCCGTAAACCATGTTTCTTCTTATATAAAATATTTGAATCAGTCTTTTGTCATACTTTGATATGTCTATCTATGACCAGGGATAGTCTCCAAATGTGTTGTTAATATGAAGTCTTGTGATGGCGTCTACAATTACCTAAAAATTCAGAAATGTTTAGAACAGACTTCATATAATAATTACATTACGTATGAGTACTCTATAATAAAACTTGATTAAAACCTCAGATAAATTGCAGGTTGAATTATATGATTCTTAATTTTACATGTAACCCACTAATTAATATACTTTATAATATTTTCCTTTATATTTTATGAACTAATTTATAAATCATATACAGATAAGCCAAATGTTTGTAATTAATACTTGATTTACTTCCACTTTGCATAAAAGAAAAGATTTAAGAGACTTTCTCCTTTAAACATTATATATTCCGTTGAGGTAGAAGAATCATGAACTCTATATACTGCATATATGTATGTATATTCATAACTTATCTGATGTATACTAGTACTATAAATCTTGTGCCTCAGTATTACTTCAACTAGAAATGATATATATATGTATTATCGTAAGTTTCTAACTTAAAAAGTCCATATAATACTCTTGTGAAATATATAATAATTATACAGTATTAAGATTCATAATAATATAATATATTTCAATTATCATATATTATTAGGATCTTCATATACTAGTATACTTGAAACTTGCATATTATATACTTGTATACTTATGGTGTCAATTGTCTTGTTGCTATGATATTTTACATATTAAATATTCACGATTGTCAGTTGAATGGACATAATACATATATTTTGTTTAAATAAATATATACAAAAGCCAATGTTGTTAATACATATATATATATATATATATATATATATATATATATATATATATATATTGTATATAATATAATATAATATGATATATATAATATATATATATATATTATTATATATATCAATAGTTTAATTTTAAACAACATTTCTATATTTAAAAATACATCATACAAGGATCCTTTGAGGGCCGTTTTTCCTTGGCTTGCAGAGTTGGTAAATTGGACTGTGGCACATGTTGATTATCTCTAATTTAGATAATTTAGTGGATTTTAATTTTCAGATACGAATGCTCAAGGGGTGGAGTCATATTTTATTCGATGAAAAAAATATCAAAAATTTATAAAAATAATAATTGTTCAACAATTTATACTCTTTAATAATTAACAAATTTTCTATTTAAAAGATAATAATTTTTTTATAGGTCTTTATTTCATTTGTAACAAAAGATACAGAAGATACAAAGTAAAAAAGGCAGTAGAATTGTGTATAAAAATAATACATAAATAAACATTATAGTTTAAAATAAATATTTTAATGTAACTTTTTGTATCAATCATTTTAATGATATGAAATAAAAGCACGTCAAAATCCAAAAAACAGAAACATCACAAACACTATCAAAACACATCTTTACAGGTCCACCACAGACATTTAAAAATATACATTTTCTTGTAATTTACCCAAAAGCCCATACAAGTATATCAGATAATGTCAAAGCTTGTAAAATATATATTTTAAGGAAAAAAAGAGTTTTTTCTTCTCGCAACACCCATTCTCCGCTTTGCATTTTAATTGAAACGGACTTTTTCCCGTTTCTTCAAACATATTAAGCCTTCATCAAAGAAACTAATAAGCGTAAAGTAATTGCATTTTACTCTCGTACAAACATATGCATCAAATTAAAAAGCTTTTCCCCCTATTTTTTTAAAGCAGCAAATGATATAAGTAACTAAAAAATCAATTATTTTCACGCAAAAAGCTGACTTTTGAATGGTTACTTTTCTAAAGAAGAATGGAATTGAGCTTCATGGAACTATTCATTTTAAGATGTAAATAAATGTATATATTGATATGTGTGTGTGTTTCAGTGATAAGAGCCCCCCCCCCCCCCTCTTAAATGCATGTCTGTGTAAAATAATAATAACAGAAAGCACACTCCTGGTAGGTTATAATAAATGTGTCCTACCGATGAAGTAAAATTCAATATAAAACTCAAGGAATTGGCACTCTCTTTTGAGTGTATGTACGTATGTAAATTTATCCTGCCTCATAATATTTCACGAGGGCCCTTTAGTTTTCTTTCGTGCCTAGTTGTACAGGCAAGGGGGTGTGAAATGATGGAATTAATATCAAATAAGTCTAGGCCTTCTCGCCTTTTATTTAATGATTTATGGTTCTTAAAAGTGGGGAATCTCAAATGAAAGAATGAAAAGATGGGACCCTATTTTTAGAAATGTATATAAATGTGTGTATATACACACACATTCACACACGATCTATACCGTTTGTAGTGTTGAAAGGGGCTCATAATATAAGAAAAAATGAAATGTTTATTGTTTTCTAGACTTCCTCTTAGCAAAAAAAATCAAGGCATTAATCAAGCAATGAGAAGGCTCAACTTGTTTTTACAAAGAAGGATCCAAAATTGCTTGCAACAGAACAACATATAAGTTTTTGTTTGTATAAACCACCGACCTAAGTAATAACCATTGAGATATAAGAATATATGTAGAGAGTATATTCCTTCAATACCAAAGAAACATCTTTCAGCTGTCACCATTGCCCAATATAAACAAAGTAATTTGACCTACGTCATCGTAAGTTGATAATATATATAAAATATTTGTTTACATTGGGCATTATCAGGTATTTCTTTGAATAATCCAATAAGCTTTATGTCTTTATATATCTACGGTAATAATTGAATGCACAATAAACTAAATACAAAAGAGATCAATGTCCAAGGCAGCAACTGAAGACGAAAAGGGAAGGAATACTTATTATCATTATCCCATGAGCAGTGATGAATCATAACATGGGGTTGAAGAAATTCATAGCAAATAGATTTTGCTATATATCATACATATATCATATCATACATTTCGTAAATGTATGATATGGAATCCTTCTGTTATGAGCTTTTGTCAAACCCAAATTCAGCTGTCATGTGTCCAAACTCTCCTACTCTAAGGCATTGTCCTTGAGCCCGTCTAAGTCTAACTGTTATGTCTTGAGGAATAGAAATTGGAGAAAATGTCATGAGTAATATAAAACACTCTCACCCTATGTGGCAGTGATCCACAAATGGACTCAAGAAAAAAGGAAAGAAAAGTATTGGACTAATCGACTGATGGGATTATTATTGTTAATCAATGAGCCGTCAAAGTGTCAAGAAAAAGGGAAAATGTCAATAAATATTGATGCTGTTCTAAGGAATTACTTTTTAATCCATCATAATTTATAAAAGTTAAATCTTTTATTTATTCCTCAAGACTAAACTATGCATCTACATGGGAATCCAATTTTTGTCCTTGGTTGTCAACAGATAACTCATCAAGTCGAGATAAATTTATTTGCTGTTTAAGTAAGTAATGGCTGTATTTAAAAAATCAGTTCTCTACAAATGTCAAAATAATTTCTTAAAAATTTAAATACATAAATAGATAATATATTGGCAGAAGAAGAACACAACAAATATCATAAAAAGGCAATCATAACATTATTAATAGTTTATATTTTTTATTACAATATATATATATATATATATATATATATATATATTTATATATATATATATATATTATATATATATATATATATATGTGTGTGTATATAAGTATATACATATATATACATATATATATATATAAACTCCATTAGTCCAATATTCATGAATTTGTTTGGCATTAGTGTGCACCCACAAAAAATATTATATCGAACCCCTGTGTTCATTTATTACATAAGACCACGAGGATTGCAGGAGTATTTAAAAGCCATGATTTATGAAGATCGTTAAATGCATTTATGTTCATAAAATAAAGTATTTGCAATTTATTTATGCCTTTTTTATTCTCTATCGTTTATTTCCCCATCGAAAGCTAATTTAATGTTGGTTCCAAATTATTCATGGATAAAGCAAAAGAGTTTTCTCGTCTTTTATATATGCCTGGAAAGAAATAACATTCAGGCAGTTTATTTTGAGGCATTTATTATTAATAAGCCTCATGCATGAATGCTGATCGTCATCATAAGAGAGAGAGAGAAAAGTGGATTATATAAATAAAGTCTTGATGATTTAATGCCCACAGTAAGGAGGGGCATGAAAATCTACGGGCATTCCGCCCTAAAAACAAACTTAATGAATATATCTTATTGAATTATGGCCTTGCTTACTTTTTTCTTCCTCCATTAGATACCACAAATATTACTTGAATCCAATAGATAGGCTCTTTCACATAAATTCACTCATCCGTATAAACTTTTCTTTTTACTTCGTGAGAAAGAACCTTTTCAAAAGAGGATTGCGTAGAGAAACATATGAGTCTATTCTAAACACACAAACATTTATGTATGTAGAAGGACAAAAAAATATGAACAAACACTGTCATACTCCAATTATGATCACTTATGAATAACTATAATTATTTGTTATTCCCGTTTTTGGTGTTGTTCAATTCCTTTTAATATGTTACATTGAAATTGAATAAAGTGTAAATTTAAAATGCACAAAGAATACAGATAACAACTCATCAAATATGAACAATTATTATGCAACAACATCAATGAACATTCTACTTAAAAGCTTATGTTCCAATATTTTTTTTTTGCAGCAAGGCCTTTATTAGTCACATAAAAACATATTAAAGCAACTAAAAGAGTTACAGAAAATTTTAAGTTTTACAACAACAATAAACATTATAGTTTGTAATAAATTTTCTACTAAAAGGCCAAAATATCTTAACAAATACATACAAATCTAAATAGCAAACACAATATCTAAAAAACAAAGAATAAAATTACGCGAAAAAAATATTATCAAAAAGCTTAAATTATTTTTTCAATTATAAATATTGTTATATAATAATTAATGATGTATTTAATTGGTATTCAATAGATAACGCTCATAAATTCTTAAAAACCCTCTTAACGCCAAGCCACTAAAAAAATAAGTATTTGTAAAAAAATCTAATTATTTTTCGAATTAATATGTTTCGATGAAATCACATTTATTTTTAGTGAGCTTGGAATTTGGTTCTTCAATTACTTATTTATCATTACTTGTTCATTTGAATATGAATTCAATGAAATAGCATTCATTTTGGATAAACTTAAGATTAGATTGCTTAAATAGTCCAATATTTAAATATTAGGATATTTTTATAATTGATTATTTGGTTAAGAATCAATCCTCATGATCCTCCCCCTCCCCCCCCCCTCAAGGAAACATTAGAAGAACCATTTTTAAAATACACTGACCGTTAGGAGCTCAAAATATATGTTTGATAACACACTGAAGAGTTTTATCACTTAATTCTTAGCTATCATCTTCATAATATGATTGCTGTTAATGGAGCAAGATAAAAAAATCCCTTCCACGCTCCTTCAATTGATTTTAGTATATATTAATCCCCTACAAGATCACTTAATTGAAGGACTATTAATTAATAAAATACTCTAGTTTTTCCATGTAAATATAAATTTATATGATCAAAAGATATACGTCCATACAAAATCCAAGTGATTTACATATCAGTAAAATTGACTTTCAAAGATCACTTTAGAAAGCCTATAGGCACATTGAGTTTAGGACCCTTCAAAGTAATATACAAAATGTACCAAACTAGCTGTCATATAATATGTTGATAACATCAAATTGATCAAAAATGACATTCGAATATTCGTTAGAAAAAAATCACGAATTCGAACTAATTCGACTTTTTTATAAAATAATTTTAAAAAAAGTGACGATGTTTTTTTAGAAAAGAATAAAAGTGTTTTTAACATTCGAATATTAATTTTCACGTTCGAATTCGCTTTTTGGGATACTGTTCGAATTCGAACAACGAATATTCGTTGACAGCCCTAGTTTGTAGGCTATCGAAAATGATCGAAAAACATACCTATTTTCCTTAAAATGGATAATGATGTCACCCTCCATAACAATACAAACGTTACCTTCGTTTTGATTGGCTTTAAAGAGAGGAAAATATGGCATAGGTTTTTTAAGAGAACATGAAAAAAGATGGCGGTTCGTCTGGGTAGGGATCAATAATAATAATAATAATGTCATTAACTTATAATAAAAACCTTTGCATATCTTTATTAGGGGTTTTGGGGCATCATAGTACAAGAACTTCCACAAACGTCAGGGCTTTGTGATGGATTCAAAAAGGAAAATGATAATGATTATTCTTGGCATTCATGGAGATAAAGAATCGAGTCGCCCTTCACATTTCCTTATCATTCCATATGTGCATTTTTTTTCTTACTATGCATACCTCTACATCAATTTATGATGCCATTAAGTCGCATCCGTTCTCTTTTGCATAGGACCACCCAAGATTAATAATAATAATAGAAAGCGACCATAACTATATGCAACTTTGCATTTAATAACCTCGATTTCCGTGATAGTCCACCTACTCACTTTATTGTGCCTTACAAAAGAACATATTTCATCTGTATAAATTGTGCTTTTATATAATTAAGGCTTAAGGAAATTCGAAAGGGAGTATTTTTCCAGCTTTTTAATCAATTGTCAGTAATCTATTCTTGTCAAAGTTTCAATCAAAGTTAACATTGAAAAAATTCTAATTATTTATCTATAAACATAAATTAAAACCAATCTATCAATAAATATCCTTCTAGACTATCTTTAAAAGATAAATGTAATTTGTGAAAGTTTTTTTTCTCATATTTTTTTTTATTAGCTGAAAATGTCTTTGTTATTTTTAGAATTCAAGGACTTATTTTAAACTAATTTTAATACTTGTGCTTGTGGTTTTGAATTTTTATTACATTTATTCGAATTTACAATCATTATATGGCTGTCTCATATATATCTGAGCCTTCAGTATTTTCGTTTTTAAGGCTTTTGAAAGTTGATTTATAATTATTCTGTGTACCAAAATAGAAAATTACTTTATTTTTATTTAAATATATATAGCGTGTGGGAATGACTTTTATTCGTTTTATGCAGAAAAAAACATAGTTTGAATTTAAAAATATTACATTATTTTATTCAAATATCTTTCATTTGAAGCGACAACCTTCGCCCATTTTTCAGGCAATAAACAGATTCCTTGAGTGAAGAATTAGATTTCTTTCGAGGCAATCCAGTCATCGACTCAATTTTTATGCTGTCATTTGAGATGAAGCGCTCTTTAGGAAGTGTTGACTACATCAACCGGAATAAATGATATTCTAAAGGGGCAATCTCTGGTGGTGAATACTACGGGTGGGGTAGGACTTCTTATTTAACTCGTTCTAGGTATGATAGCACGGGTTGAACAACATTGGGCCTAGCGTTATTCTGCTGCAAAATCAGCCTCTCGTGTCTATTGTGCCATTACAGTCGTTTTTCTTGAATATATTGTTTCAAACACATTAGTAGAAGTTGGTAACGTTGGGGATTGATACATTCGGATGTTTTCAGCAGTTCATAGTAGACTATACCCTCATGTCCCACCAGATACGGAGCATGACTTTTGACCCGTGAATATTGAGTTTTGACGTTGACTTCACCCATGCTAGTTTGCATTTAGGATTACCGTAATGAATCCATTTTTTATTGCCAGTGATGATACGATGCAAAAAAAACCTTTATTTCTTGTCGTTGGAGCAACATTTTGCACTTGACTAAACGCTTTTCCATGTCCCCTTCCTTCAACTCGTATGGTACCCAAATTCCTGCCTTCTGAACCATTCCCAGCGCATGTAGGCGTTTTCCAACGGCGGACCGATCAACACCCAATGTTACATACAATTATTCAAGTGTCTGAACTGGATCAATATCAAGCAATTTTTCAAGTTCTTCATTTGGAACTTTTTGGGGGCACCATCCCATTCTTTATTTGTGACATCGAAATTGCCCCTTTTGAAGCGTTGGAGTAAATATCTGCACGTTGGCTCCAATGGAGCATGGTCTCCGGCAACATCCACAAGGAAACAGTATGTTTGTGCAGCACTTTTCTTCAAAATAACTTCCCACAAATGCTGTTTTTATTGGAAGAAATTCTGACATTTTATTTTCTGCTTATCATCTAAATTTGTAAATTGAATGCTCTTTATATATTTAAAAACAGGAAAAATCTCTCGCTTATATAACTTTTTTTTTTGGATAATTAAATTAGTCTTCATTTCTGATTGTTTGCGTAATGTTATTTATTAAAACGATTACTGATGTTACCATTTAGTTGGAGTATTATATGAACAATATCGTTAAAATTTAGTTTTAAACACAATCGATGGTATATTTTAAAATGTGTTCCGAATTAACGTTAAGTTACTTTGTATCCCCCTGTTACAATTGAAACCTTTATAAAAACTTTAAGTAAGCAAAATAAATATAAATAATAGAAAAATCAAACAAAACAGTTTGTTATGTTCTTAATCCCAAGTAGATTATCTTTATAAATCTTCTTTTAAAGCCTTGCAATCATAACAATTCGTATATTAGAATTAACAATTTATAATGGACAAAAAGTTATGATTTCTTCTGGACGTAACTTAATTCTTATATTTCGGCTTTAAAAATAATTTTATTCCAGTTTATGTATATCTGTGGACGCGTGCGGACGTGTCTACAGTGTGCTCTGATTTGTTTTTTCTTATATTGCAAGATCCTGAGTATTTTCTGGTCTTCCTTAATAAATAAATTAAACATTAGTGTCATCATCAACTGAAGAGGATTTCTCTTTGCTACAAAAAGGAGTGGATCGTCAACGTCTTCGTGTCCGAGGAGATCGTCCAGGGATTCCTTGATCTAAAGAGGAGGCTCCGTCTTCTTTTTTAAATCTTGTTACCTTTTATTCTTCTTAACCTGAGCTAAGTCTCTTTTCTTATTTTTTCCGTTGGAAAAAAAGAGGGTGAGCTCCCTTTTATTTATTTTTTGTTATTATTTTTACTTCGTCTTCCTGGGCCTGCTTTTTTTTTTTGCTTGATCTAAAGAGGAGGCTCCGTCTTCTTTTTTAAATCTTGTACCTTTTATTCCTCCTAACCTGAGCTAAGTCTCTTTTCTTATTTTTTCCGTTGGAAAAAAAAGAAGTGTGAGCTCCCTTTTTGTTTTTTTTATTGTTATTTTTACTTCGTCTTCCTGGGCCTGCTTTTTTTTCCCTTCTTCATCCTAAATTAAGATGCAAGAAGAACCTAAGCCGCCTGATGATAATAATAAGAGCTCGTCTTGCGTGTTAGAGAGTGAAGATTCTTATGTTGTTTCTGAGAACGCGGTTCTTCTTAGTTCAGCCAGTACTTCTCTCCCTCCAACTTTCATGAGGACTCTAGTGTCCATGCTTCCAGTCAATCAGAGAAATTCCTGAATCCTTAAAAGAAAAGAAACGTCAATGCAAGAAAAAAATCCTACAGCGGGGCAGTACATTCATCTACGAAAAAAGATTCATTTAAATTTGTGTCTGATGGAACAGTCAATGATTCCAAAGGGTGGAAAAATTTCTCTTTATTCGCTCAAAGAATCGATAAACGCGGTCCACTGAGCAAAAATCAGATGCATCCAGGCAATCTTGCACTGATTGCTACTGATATATTAAAACTAAATCCTAATGAAGTGCATAGCATCAATTGGGATCGACCACATCGCCCGCTCATTCTCACACGTCAAAAAATTTCAATGGAAAGAATTTCCAGTCAAATTACCCTACCAATCGAAGTTGATTTTAAGATGATGAGAACAATTCCTTCAGGGTCATGATAGATTGCCGCAAACTCATGCTCGCTAGGGACGGAGATCACGTTTTTGATGTGACGTTAAAATACGGATATGGGAAAATATGTGAGCAGGCATTGAGATCAATGCTAGGCCTTTTTGTAAAGTCAACTCTTTTCAAATTGGAAAGCGTCTATATCCGAAAAGAACTTCTTGAAAAACTTTTCTATATTCAATGATCCTAAATATGTCATTGGAATTCAAAGGTTCAGACTTGGTAATCAATGTCACTGGAAACCCTAAGAACATTCCTCATTAATTCCGCTTGGTGATGATATTGAAACCCTAAACTTTCTTGGACAAACAAAGCAGTGCGGCAACTGTTTTTATGTTTGGACATTATCGCTCTTCGGGAAACTGAGGACTAAGTCTATCGTTTTGGTTTATAAAACTGATGGTTGCGCGAATTAGAAAATAAATAAAACGAAGTGAAATTCTTTACAGAAAAATGATGATGTGATAATTTTAATAAACCAAGTGATTGCAAAACAAAACAAATCCAATATCTGAAACCCTT
>CP045891.1:3799243-3818682 GCA_013387185.1 Caligus rogercresseyi
AAAAACGCAACAATTTTGCATGCTACAGCCAAACCACTTGATGGATCGAGTTGAAATTTGGCACAAAGATGGTTTATATCTGGAGAATATATTGGTAAAAAAATAATTGTCTTTATGCCACAATGGGCTAGAAAAGGCCAATTGCAAGTGGATTTCCAGTTTTTGATAAACAATGTATTTTTTTCATTACAAATATTTTCAAAGAACTACTCTTTCTAAGATTTTTGATATTTTACATGTTGGTATGTATCTTCAAAAACTCCATTTTTAAGAGCGATCAACTTTAAATAAAAAAGGGAAAAAGAAAAAAATGATACCACTATCATTTAATACAACCCTAAAAGTCCATGTCATGTGGATGTAGCAGCTTAAACACTAGATTGATCAAATTGCAATTCAGCATGGAGATGTATTTTTATTGGGGGATATTATTGAGCCAAAAAATATGTATGACATACTTTTGCTCCTCTGTCATACGACGATATATACATACAGATATAGCCATTGACATTTAAATGCCAATTATCCATTTATTTGAAAATACATACCAAGATAAAATTACATTTTTGAACTCTAAGTAAATACAATTGAGATGAGGTAATAAAATAGGTCTTTAGTACTCAGAGTTGAGGTACTCATATCTCACGCTCAAGCCGAATAGTTTTTTAGTGTGAAAATTATTGCCGCCCTAGAGTGAAAAATATGACAGATATATACCCATGTTTTAAAGTATTAAGTGTAGTTCATGCAAATTCTCATCATCATAGATAAATGGTCTTTGAATTTTTTTCAATAAACTCATTATTTTTAGCAAAACCAAAAAACTTTAACTGCCCATTTGTCCTTATTGGGTAATGATAGGTGGCTTACAATTACATAATATCAACAAAATATAAATTCCTGAGAGGTCATAACACTTCATTTTTGTGATTTGCATGTGAAATTTCAAGTAATTGGCGAAAAACGACATAATTCAAATTTCTCTTTGGTTTTTTTAACAAACCTTTTTTTTTTTTTTTAAGTTGTAGGAAACGTTTTTCTGAGACACTCTGTTCAAATAAAATTGATCTTTTTTTCAAATTATCATCAGGAGAGCTCTCAGGTCCTTTTACAACCATTCAAGCCGTTTTTGAGAGTCTCCCTAGGGAGTTGATACATAAATATATAAAAAAACCTTAGAATTGAATTTGTACAATAAAACATCTGCGATTTTTTTGGCAATTCACATTTTTTTGCAAGGCCTTAGGGACCTCTTGAAGACCCCCCTCAAAAATATTTGGTAAACCACTTACCCGTTTTTTGAACAAAGTTTTTTGTTTGGAGTGTTTTTTCTATTGGTATAGTAAAAGTGCTCAACTCGGTATTCCGAGATACATCATCAGTTTATTAATGTTTTAAATAATAATAAAAAGGAGGAAGAAATGTTACATAAAAAGAAATTAGCCGGTTTTCATATTAATGAGACAATTGAAAGTGAATTAATGAATGAATATACTTAGTACGAGAGAATACTCTTCAGTTAGTGTATCCGGATAAGTTATTCCCAGATAATTCACTTATCTACAAACATCTTTTCTTTTGGATCTTATTCCTTATCACAATGAAACATATTTATACTTGAGAGGATCTGAGAAAAATATCTGATGGAGACCCAAATAACTCAAAGGACTCAGTGCCAAAGAAACAGGAAATCTGTCCATTCTAAAGGATTAAGGAGGCACAAAGAGCTAGGACAAATGAGAATCGAGTATGTATATGGAGATAAATATGTCAACCGAGCACAGAGGAAAGAGAAAGGATGAGAATATGGAGAAGTATTAGATCGAACGCTGGCTCTACATCAAGAGTTTACTTGGGTCCGATGACTAAACTTTGTCTGTACTGTCAAGCCTTTAGATTCCATATAAGACCCTTATTGCTGTCACAATGAGAAGGTCAGCCTTTCCACCATTAGCTGTTTATCCATCCCACTGGAGGACCTTATAACAGGCTGTAGCATGAATCATGTAACTTTAGGGACAACATCAGACACTATAACAGTGCCTTCTCATTTGCTTTTTGGAGCCCAAACAGTACAGGTGAGTGGGTGCCTGCGATGGCTAATTAAATAAACTAATTTATAGCCATTAATCCCCTAAATCAAGGCAGAACTATCCTGTAGAGTTTCTCAACTCGCTAACACCTTCTGGATGCCACCACACCGTTGAATTTGAAAGTGAATGCAGTCGTGATGCTACTTAGGAATCTGTCTCTCCGCCAGACCTTTTGCAATGGAACTAGACTGAAGGTCACTCACATGCATAACAACTGCATCCAAACCTCAATTATGAACAGTTGCTAACCAAGGTAACGAAGTCCTGATTCTTCGCATCAATCTAGCACTCATGACACTAACCTGCCATTTATCCTGGAACGACACAGTTTTCTCTGAGACTGGCTTACTCCATAACAATAAACAAGCACAGGGTCAGACATTTGAGAAAGTGGTAATTTATCTGCAAAGTCCAGTCTTCTCACATGGCCAGTTATATGTGGCTTTCTCAAGGGAAAGTGTATTGACAGAAAGTGTATTATCAGAAGTGAAGGTGGAGGTTGGAGGAACTAATACAGTGCCACCCAACGTAATATATTGGGAAGTGCTTGCGCCACTTATGATTTCTTTCATTTTTTTCTTCTTTGTATTTATTAGAATTTTTCTCATGGAATAAAACACATTATTATTTGAAAAGAACATTTTCTATTTGCTGTTAAAAACTAAAGCGTCACTTATGTGACGGGGTCCTAAGCATAGTATATAAATATTTGCCCATGTGAATTCTTATTCTTCTGTATAAATATTTGATCGAGTTTCATTCCAGTTGGTTATAAATAAGCATTTTATAAATGTAGATGATAATATTGGCTTTCCCCTCTCGGGATTCGAACCTGCACCCTTAAAATTAAGGGTTTTACATATACAATGTATTAACGTGCTCTCATAGTATCTATGTCGTTATGTTAGCATTAGTCGTATCCGTCATTGTTTTAATCAGAAGTGGCATACTAAAAGGATTTTCGACTATACAGTAGATGAATTTTTGAAGCTTGGGTGCCGATATTTGGAATTTATCATGGAAATAACTGGATATATATTGTTCATTAGAAAGCTCCCTTAAGTAGGGCTTTCCAATGACGTATGCGTATTTTAACTAATCCAGTTGGATTTGCCCAATTTAAAGAGAATTCGGCTTTGCCCTGATGAATTAATGCACGAATATTAGACCCTACCTACCTATTTCTTCTTTTTTCATTTGAGCCATCAATCTTGAGGCGAAAAGAAGGAGAAAATGTAGACGAAAAGTAATCTTGAAGCATAATTTGTGATCAAATAAATGTATACAACATGTGCAGTTCTATTTTTAGAGGAGCATTAGAGGAATGCTAAGCAATTTTGTATATATATATATATATTTATACATATAATATATTATATATATATTCAAGATGATGTACACGTGAACTAAGTTTATCTTGACCATTTGAGCTTGTGAAAGGTCTTCTTCGGCCTGAAGTCCAAATGAAGATTGCTCTTAACCAAAATTCTTTTTTATTCCGTTGAGTTTTTATATTTTAGTCCCTCGAAAAAAGCTGACTTTTGATCAAAAAATGAAAAAATATTTATCCATATGTATCCTACTGGACATACTAATTTATTTGAATATATATGATGATGGCAGATTTAAGAAAATTATATATGAAGGCAGTGGAGGTGCTGGAGGCCTTTTTTTATATTGGATACTGAGAATTCTTGGGTCTGAAGGAAACTGTGAGAGTTTTTTACGCTAAGTGATAAAGACCCAGAGTTCCTAGGGGCCCCAAGGGCTCCACCGCTCCACGACCAACGTTCCCAGATAGAAACGAAATGTAAAGATGACGGCAGAAGTGTACAAAAGTCGATTTGGATATAAAAACTTACCCTCTCTGGGCCTCCATCCAAGAGTTGACCATTAAGATACCATTGTATTTGTGAAGGAGGTCGGGATCCAGAGCTTTGACAATAGACCTCTGAGCTTTTCCCCACCACGAATTGTTGATCTCTATTTGTTATATTGATGGTGGCGGGTGGGACTGTAATAAACAATAATAATATATATATATTATATAGTTATAATAATATATAGTATTTTATTGATGTGTATTAGTGACAGTGACTCGATGGTAAAACCAAGAAGGATAAGTTGTTATTATTATTTATTTGTATAATAACAGTCAATAAATACTGAAAAGTCATAAATATGATATTAAAACATTTTCATATTTTATAATCAATTATCAACTATAATAAAAGTAAAAAATATAAGCCAACATATTATTTTTGTCTATAAAAACCATGTTTCTCATTCGGAATAATGGAGGATTCTAGGTTCGATAGATTATTTTAAGACTGCATATAATATTTATGCGTATCCACACTAATGCAATTCTATCTAGCCAAATAAACAAAATGGAAGAAAAGAATGAAGGAGTTTTTCTTTAATTATTTTGATAGCTAAGCGTCTGCAACCCGTTATTGTAACACATTCACTTTGACCTCATATTTCCTTTGCAATTCACATTTATTCATAAAAAAATTGATCAAGTGTTTAGGAAATACATTAGACTAATACAATGTTTATTTATGTTTGTTTCAACACTGCACATTTTAATTTTTAATTTTTAATATATATATGTATATATATGTATATATATTATATATATATATATATTATATATATATATATATATATATGTATGTGTGTGTTTGTGTGTTTACGTCGTATAAATTAAAGAATAAATTAATATCTGAAGAGAAAAAAAATACATAAGACCGAAGAATCAATGAAACGATTTTTTATTCATATATATTTTTCCTGAAAACCAAAATATTTCTTTATCACTTCAAACTCCTCCATAAAATATAATTTTTCAAAACTAATAGTCCAAAATTAACCTTCAAGTCGTCCTAAATTTCTTCAAACCTACCTTGGCAAATAGAAAAATCGTAAAAAACCGGTTTGGTGAATAAAATCAACATGGCCATAATCCATTTTCAGATGGCTCCGTCATCACTTAAAACTCCTCAAAATATTCACTGATACATCTTGTGAATATTTATATATAATAAATCCTTTGGAGGAGTCAGGGAAAGGAACGAACAGACGAAGGAATAAAATTCTTATTTTTTTAGTCTAAATTTATATATTTTTTTCTTTTCAAATAAAGGAAATATTTTCCCACGACAACGTCTTTAAAAAAAATACAACTTACAAAGCATATAAAACCAGTCATGTGGCGTGCGTATGAGTTCCCTAAATTAAATGTTATTCTACTCTAAGTAAAAGTAAATAAATAACAACCAGTGCTTTTTACTAGCTAGAGAAACAATGGATTGTAGAAAATATTTATTTTGGATATAGTAGAATGTTTGCTTTATACTTCAAAGTACATTAATATAAATATTGATAAAAGCATGTACAATTTGGTGGCATTTTTTATTAGCTCTTGCTATTCTACATATACATCACTTATAAAGAGCCTTTTTGTTTATGTACACATGTTGTAGGTAAAGGCTCGTAGCAAAATCTAATTTCTCAATGTTGAAGGCCGAGAGTGTTACTTTCTCCGTAATAAAAGATATATCTTACTATGCATCAATAGACTAATTCTGCAAAAAAATATAGAGATGGTTAGCCTCCACATCTGGCAATTATCCTTTTTACATCAAAAATTTAGACAAAGTATATTCACAAATGTTATTTTTAAATAGTAAAATTATCTAGATTGAGTAAAGTTCTACCAAATACAAAAAATATTAGGATTCTATTCGATTTTTGCAATTACTAAACATAAATGACGTCCATACAAACGGGTTCGCATCTTCATAAATATGTAATTCTCACAATTATCGATTTTTGTCGATAAAATGTCTTAAATGAATTGAAAACTATATAACATGATATATATATATATAAATATATATATCAGGAAACGACCGGAACACCTTTTTTCGCCGGGACCCGGGCCAGGCCAAAACCGGACTGGAACATAATATATATTTTCGTTCCTTCAACATTCTGAAGTAATGACGTTTTTTTTAAATTTATTATTATTTTGGAAATTATTTTAACAAAAATTATGAATGACAAACGCAAAAAATATTGAAGTCCTGGCCCGGTGTCTAAAAACCCTGGAATATATTGAATATATATTCAACTCTTCCTTCATTCTGGCCATTTAATTATTGCTAAGCATATTCTTAGGGGTTCTCAGCATTAATATCAACTTACATCAAGATATGTCTAGCTCTTCAGCTAATTGTACTTCTTATAAATTTAATGCACGAATATTAGAACCTACCTAACTATTTCTTCTTTTCATTTGAGCCATCAATCTTGAGGCGAAAAGAAGGGGAAAATCTAGACGAAAAGTAATCTTGAAGCATAATTTGTGATCAAATAAATGTATACAACATTTGCAGTTCTATTTTTATGGTAAGATGAGAGGATATAAGCAATTTGTATGTATATATATATTGTATACATATATATATAAATATATATATATATATTCAAGATGATGTAAACGTGAACTAAATTTATCTTGACCATTTGAGCTTGAGAAAGGTCTTCTTCGGCCTAAAGTCCAAATAAAGATAGGTTAGATAATAAGATAGAGTGGCAATTTATCAAAAAGTCTAATTTTTATGGGTTTCTATACTTTGTTGTATGCATATATTTATCAACTTGTACGAGATAAAGGAGACTATGTAATACAGATATTTGCCTTTATGTTTTTCTATTTTTGTTCTGTTATATATATATAAATAAATAAATATATATATATATATTTAATTACTTTCAATATATTTTTTTTCAAGCGAATAATTATTGAAATTAAGTATGCATATAATTTCGGATATTGCTACTATAAATTATAACCACTCATAGGGGGCAAGATTTTTTCATACGATAAATTTCAGCTGAAATGTATATATTTCAAGGAACTGTCAGCAAAAAGTCCATTTTTATTATTATTGGTTTCTTTTTCCCTGACCATCTACTTAAAAATACCCACATGCATATTAGTTTATAATATTTCTGCAATAAATAAATAGTGTGTGGTAAGAAGCGTCCTACGTAAATATATATATATATATATACATATATTAGACACTTTATGCTGGCTGCCAATTTTGTCTTGTTTTGCACTGCTGCACATATGTATGTTGCTCCAACATCAGGTAGATATTAATAAAAACTCTTATATTAAAATGGCAATTTATTTTTCACCATATTACTTTGCATAGAATAGTAATAATAACAGCAAGTCTCCTTGGATACGAAGGGAATCTTCTTACAAAGACACAAAATCCCCTGAAGAATAAAATGTACGTTAGATTATTTCGTGAAAGAAAATTTATGTACACATTATTAAGAAACGAAATGAGTTGTCTCATTTATTTTATTATACATTACTTCAATGACTTCAAACTTTTTTATGTCCAGCCTGTTGATTAGAGTTTTTTTTCATCTGTCGTTAAAAATTGTTTTATTTTTGTATAAGGAATGTATAGACAAATGTTAAAGTTTCAATAAGCTATTTAACATGCAAAGCAAAAAGTTGTTTAAGTAATATTAGATAGTTAAATTGATAACAATTTGATTATAATATTAAATTACATTCTTTCGCCAGTAATAAGTTAATGACATTCTTATATTATTATTGATGGAAGAGTTTTTTACCTCCGCCGAAGAAGGTATTATTTTCACTGGCGTTGGTTTGTTGGTTTGTCAGCAGGATAACTCAAAAAGTACGGAACGGATTCAGATGAAACTTTGTGGAGTTGTTAGAAATGCCAAAGGAACAAGTGATTAAATTTTGGCATCTCTGAGTGCTTCTTTAAGATGCAAAATGAGCTAAATACTAATAAATATTTCAAGTTAGCCTACTCTGCCAATAGATGTCGCTGTGCTGTGATATCGGGTGCCGGGAGCGTCTTCCTCTCGGAATTTCCGTCGAGGGGAACCCTCCCCTGTCCCTCTACGCCGCCCCAGTCGTGAAAAATCCGCCTTGGAAGGCTCATAAGGACCCCGTGACGGCGGAGGTTTGCACTCTCTGAGTGTTATATGCCTCTAGTTTTAATATGCAATAGATAAAAATATATTCATCAATTAATTGATTCAATTATTTCAACGTCAATGGGTTGTTAAATTATTATATTCAGTTATAATAACCCCAATAGGTTATAAATAAACTTTGTTGTACTCACAAGGCTTTTTATATAATAATTATTGCGCTAAATCTCCCTTTGTTTGATTTTGAAATATGTTTTATCAAATTTTGTAGCTATGGTTTGTGAGTAAAATATATGAATGGTATTGGAAAGAAATGGGTATGGAGTATAAAAAAGGATAAAAGTATAAATCACCACTGAGGGAAATTTGTACAAACTTAAAACTTAAATCGTCAATCTATTTGTATAAAATAATTGAGGTCTAAACATTTCTCAATGTGAATTGGATTGCGCTCTCTCCCACCCTTCGTCCAATTAAAAAAATAAAGGTTTGATATGATTTCCTCTTTGTACAATATCTATATCCTTTTTTTAATCTATCATTTTATAAAATTGCGTGTCTCATAATATATATATATAATAAAGATATATATTCTTTAAAAAAAGCTTGGCTGTTTAATGATCCTGGATTGGAGTCTGTTTTATTTTAGAATTAATCCGGCAATAGCCGGTCGAAACTTATAAAAAGGTGTGCCCACTCACCTATATAATTAGAGGATACTCAGCTGAATAGAAACATTGAACCAACTTTAAAACATCATAAATCTAGGTAAAATGGTTGCCAAGCGAGATAAATAATTATATAATATTTATATTCATTTTATTACAATACTGGGAATAGAAGAAGGGATATCATAAAAAAATTCTAGTGATGTCAGGCTATGTACATAGATTGTTACATAGACAAAACTTTAATGTGTATGTCAACGGTTTTTATGCATGTTTACCCTTTATCTATTCCATGGGGCTTGGGTATTAACAACTTTGCCTATTTAAGGCAAAATAATAATATTTCATTCCTTGACATCTTTGTTTCATCAATAGCTGATTTCATAAACCCTCTTCCCTCCTCATATTCAGTTTATTTCTCATCTAGTTATTAACATGAATGCTGAATATTTTTGGAATTAAACGGCTATAAATATACACTCGAATAATTTGATCCATTTTCGAGTTTATTCACTCCGAGACCCCAATTTTAATATATGTATATTTGTAAGCTAGTACTTAAGTGTATATCAAGTAAGTAGGATTGGAATATGAGTGTCTATTTGCTTCTACCAAATATATATATATATACATACTATATATATATATTGTATATAATAAATGTGTGTGTGTTTATTTGAATGCCAAGTCACGCTTGGAATAAAAGAGGCCTAACGTTGTAATGAATTGATCCTACACGTATTAAAAAAAAGAAAGTCGATTACTCGAAAAATTCATTTTTTCTGGCTTATTTTAATGTTACAGTATATATACACACCTTACCAAGATATAAAGTTTAAGTTAATGAATGGCTAAAAAAAACAAACAATCATAGTATTCTTTCTCAAACAAACACCAATATCATTTAATTTTGTTTCATTTGATAAAAAATAGTTTATTTAAAAAAATAATCCCATATATTTTTCATACTTGGATATTTCATTTAAATTATAAAATTTATGAAACATCTAAGTCGTTTTGCAAATGTCGATTATATTTTTATTTCGACTATATTTGAATTCTACAGAAGCCAGCCATCATTTAAAAGCTATTTCTTTACAAACAGCTCAAAAGCTTAAATTAAAAAAAGTTAACATTATAAAAAATAAAGGTTTACCTTTCCTTTTTAATCTTTCTCCTAAAATATTCATGGCATGATCAGCCATTTTTATAGCATTCACAACGGCTAGTTAATGAAGAAATGGAGGTTTTTTATATTTTTATTCAACCAATAACGTTTTATAATGTTATAATAAAAGGGTCCGTATCCTTACAAATACAAAATACTTTGTAGAATATTAATTCTCTACAAATACATAGGATTTTTTACCGCAAAAAAATATACATATTTAAGCAAATAAAATATACATATTATAATTTATATTCTCAAGCAATGGCAGGAGTCAGATACATTCCTACAAACTAGTTTGCATTAAATGTGCTTTTGACATGAAAGCCCTTAGGATTTTTTTGTAGGCGATCAACAAAGCTACTTTTTCCTATTCTCTTTGAACTACGAAGTAGACTTGAATATTTATCCAAGCGGTTAAATATAAAGGCTATTAGTAAATAATAATAGAACTTGCATATTTGTATTTTATATGTTTTATACACACGTATATATATTTATATATTCTTTTGAAGTCTGAGAAGATTCCTATTAATAATTACAAAGACATAAATTAGCCAGGGAATTAATAATTCAGTTACTTGCACTCCATGAAGTGGCCTAACAGAGTAGGGTGTATTTACTCGTTCAAGTAGCAAGTTTAATTATTGGCCGGTTTTCCTTTATGATGCACCTACCTACAAAAAGAGTCTTCCTCTGGTTTTATTGGCTTGAAAGACTTTATAATATTGTAATAACAAATTTTTGGTTTGATCGTCCAGGCTAAGTACTAAAAATACATATACTGTGGGATATCCAATTATCCTATACTATATTTGTATTATTCAGCCATCCCTGGCTTGTAAATATTCGAAGCCTTGGATAGAACGTTGTCAAAATACTAGTTAATTAATATTTGAATCCATCAACAATAAGACTATCCGGAATTATTTCGAATTGGGATATAAACCAAGCTTCAACAAGCGTTCGAGTCCTGGCGCTTGATTTGTCAGATCTAGCAGGTCCGAGGGGTCTTCAGAGTCTATTATCAATATATTGGTAGTTTAGGAGTCAAATCTAACATTACCTTCCTACGATGTTAATTTATTTCGACGCCTATGTTAATATTTCATTGCATACACATAATAATAAAATATCATACGATACTTCAAGTGATGTCATCGCTTGTGATTTTTCCTTTTAAAATCAGCTCCTTAAAAACACATCACTGCGTCTCATTGCCATTTTTTCCAGTTTCATTCCTTTAATTCCTGGGGGGGTATTTAACATCATCAAAGAGAAGTTATTTTATGTCATTTCATAGAGAACTTGCCAAAGATTTGTATGGTAGCACTAAATATTAAGAGTATTTGTTTGGTCTTCGTTGATGGGGAGAAAACAGCAAACTAAAAATCTTAAGACAAACTGCAACTTCATATCTTTATCCAGAAAAGTAAACGGTAGACATCACTCTCCATCTTAAGGCATTATTAAAATTTCATTAGCGTGAGGTTGCGTTATAAAAACGTTATTTTCTGCAAACTTAAATGGAGACAGGGACAGAAAAAGCTTATTTTTAAGTAATCATAGCGAAATGAGTTTTCCGGTAAACATTCAAAAAATAAAAACACGTCTTACCATTTTAAAATCATCCACAGATGGTCAAATCTAATTGGCAATTTAAGAAATCGTTTAAAAAACGTTTTCGCGAATAAAATAAGCATAGCGAGTAACGAATTGCTGGGAGTTTACAACCTATTAAAACACTCCCGAGCTCTAAAAACTATTCCTAAAAAATTTCGTCAATATCTAATAAATTGTTCGAGAGATACAAGGAAAAGAACGAACGGAATTATCTTTTATTAGTAGAGATAAAATATATTTTATAAAATTATTTGCTCATAACATTTTTTTTCTTTTTGTGATCAATCCCTTATCGCTATTATAATTTATGTTTTTGTATCGGGTTATCAAAAGATACTTAAAGTCTTAATTCATCTATTCAATAAAAGTGCTTCATTCAAAGGAGAGTAAGATAAGAGTAATTTCTTTCACTGCTGAGACCCACAATGATTAAGAAAAAGTACTCCTTTGCCAATTATCTAGATAAATATTTTACTTTCCACATCACATAGCCTTTTCAAAATTGATTTTAAAAAGATTTAAAGAAGTCATCCTGTAAACCATTTTCATTGAAATATAATCCACGACTAAATAAGGTTGATTCCAAAGTTGTTTTTTTAAGACATAATTAAGTAAAATAATATATACTAGCTTAAATACCGGCGTTTGCCTGGGTGACCAGTGACGTCATTTTTGAGGTCATTTTGGCTATGTTTTATGGGGTGGTCTACAATTTTATTTAATGATAAAAGTTGATTAGAAGGCCTCCTTCATGGTGAAATAGGCACTATGAATTATTTTTTGCCTCTAGTGACGTCATCAGGTATGGATAATGACCAAGACCCACTGGAGGACAACTTTGGTCCCTAAGAAGGTCCGTGTCAATTTTCATCTAAAACGGTCCAGTAGTTTGGCCGTAGATAGCGGACAAACAAACACACAAACACACACACAGTCTCTTTTATATATACTAGCCCATTGCCGCCCGCGGCTGGTGCTAGGCCCTCCGGGCAGGTGGGTGGCCTACGGCCACAGCATTCATACATGGTAACATATCTTTGGATATTATGTTGAGGCAAGGGTTGAACCTTGCATCAACCAATGAAGTTTTTGAACTTATGATGAGGAGACGTCGGTATAGAAAGAAGTTTATGATATGAGTATTTTTCAAAAAAAATGTAGAGGGAATATTTTTATATATCCAGTAAATTCGGATTAAGTCCTCTCCTTATAACCAAGGTATATAGAATATAAGGTATGTGATATTTAAAAAGTGGCGCGGACACTAATAAAAAGATGTACCGATGATGTCATAGTCTCTTTTATGATCATATTTTTTGATTTACTTTCAGTCACGAAACCTCCATCAATATTAAAAAAGGGACATGAAAGAATGTATTCTTACAAAATAACATTGATATTTATGACTCCGTGGCTGTTTAATGCTTTCAATGCAGAAAAATCCTTGAGATTATCAACCATTGTTATCTCAGAGGCCGCGTGATGCCCTCAATTTTCCCAAAAATCTGCAACTTCAATTTGGGCTTTAAAGAAAAAAAAACTTCTGCGGAAAAAATCCATGAACTCTATCAAATTTGTTTGCTTTTTTTACAAGTTCTAACGATTTTACATCGATATATATTCCTACTTTGAATAGTAAACGTCAGTGTATAAAACGCATTTTAAAGGAAAACTAATGACTTTGATTTATATAAAATTGACCCATGTTTAATATGTCCTACGGTAAGGAAAAGTTTCGTTAAGAATAAAAAATAACATCAGTCGTTGATTCCTGGACTCATTACTATCGAGGATTTCGACTGGAGTGGCTGGTAATGTGTTAAACTCTGAACCACGCCGCAACGTAGCTTCGGATCAATCATGGAGCAAGGAATGGAACCCATGGAGGAAATGACTCCCCAGAGTCTATCAAAGAGGATGATGTGTTGGAGACAGACGGACAGACCTGAAGGACATTATACCCCCCCCCCCCCATCTCCTTAGGCTGGTTGGCTGGCTTTCGTCTGCATCTAAGAAGATGACGTGTTGGACACCCGGAGGGAGGGAGGAATCACAAAGGCCGAGTTCCAAATCGCCAAGCTAATCCTACCGAATATGCATCCCTTGGACATGCGTGTTATCACCAAAACAAGACAAAGTGAGGCGTCGATGGGCATATTATATATTATTCGATTATAACTACTCACGCATTTCTCCAGCCATGTCTATTCCAAGAAGCAGTTGCTGGAGTACTTCAAGAAGCCTCCAAAAATAAGATCTTTCTTGAGCTGTGCAAATAGCAGGAATACCGCCTGGGACCCGACTTCGTCCACATTTCATCTACACCCGACTTCCTCTTATCAGGTTCAAACGGAATTTTTTAATGTTAACGCAGGCGCTCAATTATGGACCTCTCTGATCACCTTTACCGAACGACATCTCTCCACTGTCGCTTATCTGGATACGTCGAAGGGTCGCTCTTACATTTCCGATCTCGCTTTAGAATGTGCATACCACGACACAAAGAGGTCTCATTCGGACAAAAGGGCTATCACAACGCCCTCCTAATGAATTAATTATATAAATATTAGAATATATGGAAATTCATTTGTATTTTTAAAAATGAGTTACCATTCCCCTAAAAATTAATTGACATTCGAAGTGGTGGGATCATCCGGTCAAAAAGAAAATTAAAAAAATATTAATGATAGGCTGGTGCAACGTATCCGATAATATTTATTATATGTAGCCCGTAACTTACATTCTTATTAAAATGTGTTATTTATATATTCACCTATTATATTATTTTTTAAATAAACAGTATACTTTACATGCGACTATTTTAATTATAATGAGTACATTGATTTAATTGCATGATAAAATATTATTACTCTGCATTATCCAGCACAATAGAGTGATATGAAGTTCAAGAGCCTAGTGAGGTTCATCAAAATTCAAGAAAATAAATTTATTTGTTGCTTATTCTGATTAATTTGAATACGGATGAATGATTTTCAAAGCTCATTAATTTAAAAAATCGAAAGGGATATGAACAATTACGTATAAAAATATATTAAAAAACGTATAAATTTATGGTCAGTTTTTAAACAAACGACGACGCTGATCAGGAATGCATCCTTTTATATTTTGATTTCAGTAAACATTCGATGAAGTTGTATGGGACGCTTTGTCCTGGATTCAACTATAAGTGTAATTAAGGTCTCAGAGAGCCATGGAAGGCTCCCTTAAGTACAGCTTCATATAGAACATAAGCGAGTATCCATCTTCACACTTACTTCTAAAAATAAAATGAGGTTTTGGTTGTATGAAGAAACCTGGGTATGGATTTTAGTGACCACAGATCCCAAAATACACAAGGATCAATGTATAGATCAACCGCTGAGTAGAATTGAGTAGATTAGTCTTTAGAGATAAAAAAAAAACTATAAATAAGAGCGAGTAAAAAAAATATAGGATGCAAAATAAATTTGAGGTCAATGAACTCCGTCCTCATTCAAAGTGCAGCACTCTTCCCTGAGCTCTGACCATCGTCTGGGATTGAGAACAGCTTCCTTCTGATAGGGCTATCGTGGTGATCAGTCGTGGAGCAGTGCCCTAGCATACAAAGAACTGAAGGGATCCTGTGATTGTTTTGGGGATACTGAGTGGTGGAAATCTGGAGAATTTAGGGATCCATTGTAACCGGTGGAGGGGGAGGGTTCTCCAGATAATAAACAACTGTATAGATATTGTTTATAATGATTTGTTTGAATTATAAGTTTATCAATATTTAAATGTATTTGTAATAGGGCACTAAGTAACTGCTAATTGTATCAAATACAAGGCTAAACTTAGTAAATCAAAAAAAATGATTATTTGGTGTAGACCATATCAAACTTTATTGTTCTGCTATATTGTTTTTATTAGAGTTCAAATTTCTATAAGCTGGTTAGTCTTTATTTTTTCTAAAGGAAAAGTGAAAATAAACTGAGAAATGTTCTTAAAGTTAGTTGAGTTAATATCTATAACGAGTTCGAGGTCGGTAAGGCAAGATGAGTGGTAATTAGAATATATATTTTTACAGTCTTATTATCAAATTTATATTATATAATATAGGTATATATATACAGGGTTGTGAACGGAACGTAAAATTGAACGGCGTTCCGCGGAACGGAATAAATTGAACGGAACGGAAAAAAATTAAAACGGACGAACGCTAAAATTTGTCTTTTGCGTTCCGTTCAAATAATATTCGAGAGGAAATCACCCAACCTCGATTTTAGTATGTATATATAATTTTATCAGGTTTGTTGTCGGTCAATATATTTAATTATTTAGTTACTAACAGAACTTTATTTATTTCACTCTTTATCCCTTTCGATCATTATCGTTCTGACCTCCAAACTAAGGAGAGGGAAGCTGCGTCCAGGTGTAGGGTGTAAATTGATGCACTCTCTTTGGGATCAAACGAAGATTTGGAGCCTACTTTGAACGTAGGGAGATGCTAATTGCTTCAGCATATCTCCGTGAGTTCAAAGTAGGCTTTTTAGACATCGCAAAGCAACAGTTAGCAAAGAATTATTTACTTGAAGAGGCCGAAGAACTAGGAGATTTTCCTTTTAGTCAACTTTTGCAAGAACCAGCAGCGGAAGAAAAAGGCAATTTCTTTGCCAAGAGGCCGAAGAAGACTGACTCAGCTAAGTAGGAGGTTGACCGCTTGAGTCTGAGGCAATGGAATCATTATTGCTTATAAAAGGATTAAAAGATTTTCATTCCATATAATGTTATACTTCCCAGTGCCAGTTTGGAGAGACTCTTCTCCAAATCTAAACTTTTATTGCGAAGGACAAGACAAAACAGCTCCTTTGGCAGTAAATAAATAGTGTAATTTATAAACTAATGTTATCCTTAGATTGTAAATAAATAAACTTTTCATAATTATTCTCAGATAACGCAATAATTATGAGTAGTATAGACGAGAAATTCGGTGGACCATATGTGGGTGGGATTTTTACATGTTTGACTTTTCATATTGAAACATTTTTCGGTCGGGGTAAAAAAATATGTTAATTTTCGGGCCGAGCCTCTGGTTCAAAATTTTATATCTTAAATATTATCGAAGTTTTGAAGTTTTTGGAACTTTAATTGTGGTAACTAACTTCAAGCCGAAACTATTAAAGCCTGGTTTAAAATTTATACCCGATACTTACGAGGATGCAGTGAAAAGTACAGAGCCTTCTTATGAGAATTTTTTTTGAAATCCAATTTTTGAACGGAACGCAAAATTGAACGGCGTTCCGCGGAACGGAAAGAATTGAACGGAACGGGAAAAAAGTGGAACGCGTGCAAGCCTTGTAATATATATATATGTATGGTCTTTATCCAGGCTTGTGTGCGTTCAGTTTTTTTTGCATTCAGCGTTATAAAAAATAGCGTTCCGTTCAGTGTTCTGTTCAATGTTTTTGCGTTCAGCGTCCGTTAGCGTTCAATATTTATAAAAAATTACATTGTGTAATTTTGAAAAGTGAAAGTACTATTTAGGGTTTTTATAATAAAAATGAGCCCGAACCGATTTTCAAATGATATACATTTGTTGACTGGATCTAACCAGGGGTTCCCAACCTGGGGTCCACAGAACGTCTATATTCACAACATCAGAGGTTTTTTTTTCGCTTTTGTTCTTAAAGTTGCTCGATGTCTGTCTCTAGCAGATGGCCCGTCGGGTGCCCAGGCGGTGTTCCCGGAGGGCTGATTGTATATGGAATGCTTATTGGGAAGGGTTAGCTTAACGATTTGTGACTCGGCCTTTGCGATGTCCCTGTCCACATTGAAATTATCTGGAGGAGGTTGTCCTTGGTGGAGCGGATGCCATAGCGCTCCGTAGAGGACTCGGGCCCCATGGGGGAGATGGCTTCCACCTGAGGGTGTTGGAAAGTCTTTGCTTAGCTCCCAAGTATGGATTTAGAGTGACGTGAAGAGTGAGACCAATGCAGGCGAGGGCGTGGTGGTGTTCGGTCCGCCTTCTTGAGTGTGTGGGGGATGGGAGTCTCTCCCAGTTCTATGCAGGGTCGCTTGTGTGGTATCTTCATGGCATGCCCGGCGGCTACTATTGAAATGGTCTCTGTTTCAGGATGAGTGGATGTAGGGCAGGTGGGACCCCCCCCCCCCCCCGGAATAGAGGACGGCGGCGGATCGGTGGGTAGACAACTGCGCGTCTCATAAATGAATGATGTGTATCATTGTGATTTGTGGCTGGTGAAAGGATTGTGTTGTGGATGTCTTCACTTGAATAGGATACTCCCTGATAGAATATGCTAGTAGGACGACAGGACAAGGGCAATGACTCTCTCTCTCTCTCACGGGAGTCCATTCCTCCCTCCCTCCGGGGTGTCCGACACGTCATCTTCTTTGATGCAGACGGAATAAGCCAGCCAACCAGCCTTTAGGAGGGGGGGGGGGGGGGGGTAATGTCCTTCAGGGTCTGTCCGTCTGTCTCCAACACATCATCCTCTTTGATAGGCTCTGGGGAGTCATTTCCTCCGTGGGTTCCATTCTTGCTCCATGCTTGATTTGAAGCTACGTCACGGCGTGTTCAAGAGTTTAGACACATTACCACCACTCCAGTCGAAATCCTCGATAGTAATGAGTCCAGGAATCAACGACTGATGTTATTGTATATTCTTAACGAAACCTTTCCTTACCGTAGGACATGTGAAACATGGGTCAATTTTATATAAATCAAAAGTCATTAGTTTCCTTTAAAATGCGTTTTATACAAAAGTGAAGTTTACTATTCAAAAGTAGGAATATATATCGATGTAAAATGTTAGAACTTGTAAAAGTTAAAAAAGAAAATATTTATAGGAGTTCATGGATACTTCCGCAGAAGTTTTTTTCCTATTATAATAACCCGATCCTTGCGACAAAACAAAGTGATTGAATTGTCTCATTTTACACTCGAGGTGTGCTTGGAACTTATAGTGTCAATTATTCCTTTTACACAAAACGTTATCATAAATTCCTTATGCAAGAGAGTTTTATAAAAATATTCTAAGACCCTACTCCCACATAAATCCCGACAAAGGTTTCTCATTATGTTCTACAATAATACAATCTGAATGTCTCTAAGGCATTTTATTTAAAAGAGGTTTGTTAATATTAAGTTAAATCAAGTATTGTTTGTAATAAATTGATGGATATTAGTTTGATTTCAATTGCTCAATATCAATTTTATTTTATTCATCAATATTTTTCTATTCAGACTTTTACTTTTTTATTATCTTGTTTATAAATTTTAAATAATATATATAATACTCCATTAAACTATTTAATAAGAACAAAAAAATAGATGTCTTATATTAAATCCTTAACATCAAATTATTAAACTGTTATTTGAGAAGTTTCTATGTGAGTTAATTTATTTTGTCCATAAAAGGTAGATGTCCTTATTGTAGTTGAAATAAATTGCTGTATCATATATTTCATGATTTGCGGAATAGAAAAAGAAGGTGATATAAACACATATCCAACTATGTCATATCACTTCTTCACATTATTTACTTTATTTATTACAATTACATCACTGGAGAGTTTATAGCTTTATTCCTTTCTTTTCTACATAGCATTATTATAATCATCCTTTAATAAGCGATAATTCTTCCAAAAATGCATGATTTTCGATTCTTTCAGATTAAATAAATGACAATTGAAATATTCCTTTAAAATATTAGTGATTTTTGTTTGTAAATCATCTTGATATTTAATTATAAGGAAATTTAAAAAATATCCCCAGCTAGCACGGCAGATGAAGTCGGACCAATGACGACTGAGAGCACGCCGGGGATTTATAAAAGTTTATTAAGTAAAAATTCTAAATGTAACATACCTTGTATCTATATACCTTGAAAC
>CP045891.1:3818782-3851342 GCA_013387185.1 Caligus rogercresseyi
AAGATAATAATCCGACATTTAAAGTCCATAAGCTATTAGTTCTCCGTGTCCTTAGTGTTTTCGTTATAATAACTTATTATACGTTTTAGCATTCTGGAGTGTCGGGCTGATGAGGAGGGATAGTACTTTATGATTTCATACGCGAAGTTCCATAGATTGTCCTGGACCTTGGGAATCCTTAGGGAGAGGGCAGCATACCTCGCTGCAGCCGATATGATTATTGATCTCATATCAATAACATTGACACATCGATCCGTTGTTATGCATTGGCCAATATAAGCTTTGAGGTTGGCAATGGCGACAGATAGAGCTTTCCCTTCACTTGAAGTACCCTTCAAGAAAGATGGTACACAAAAAAAGAAAAACTGCTTTGATAAAAGAAGGTCTAAAATCTTTTAAGAACTCTTGATTTATAAGTAAAAAATATTTAATCACGCTCAAGACAGGGCAATCAATAAACGCATGAACAATAGTATTAAAAGTTTTCCCACAATCCTTACAGGGCCGATAAAACTTAATGAGGTTGCCGAAATCTGAAACTGGGCTGTGAATTTACGACCATCATTAATTCCTAGCAGTGAACGAGCAACACCCCACCCCAAGATGCAGGAAGACCAAGGACATCAATATAGTTCTCTATTATTTTTTCTACCTCAGAGAGATCAATAGCTACTGCTGACAATTTAAAACACCATGGCGTGAGAGGTAGATGATTAACCGCATTTCTGCGCAGAGGGAAGATAAATCTCCCTGTATGAAAGACAGATTCTCTGCCCAGATCATGATAGGTCAAAATATCTTCCTCAATTGCAATCTTTTCTAGCTCTTTTGGAGACTTCAGACCCCTAAAAAAAGGAGGTTTCTTATGACTCTGCCGTATGACATCGATCGTTCCCATTGAATCAAAACATGGAGCTAAAGTCCATATAATTCTTTGGGCAGCCCCCCATTCTCTCGAAAAAATAGTGACGATATCATTCGAGAGAGTAGTACCGAACATAAGAAATTTAAAAACGTCTGCCTCAAAATAAAACTCCTCCATTCCAGGTCAGGATTTGTTAAAACATCTTTTAAAACATCACGATATATTCTAGGTAAAATCTTTCCCAATAAGGACAGACCACCACCTAACTGCCTACGTGGCCGTTTCAACGCAGGTAGATATGTATGATTAAAGAGTGTTTGAAGCCAGTGTTCCTCTTCTTGGATTGCTCTCTCCCCAACAGATGGAAGCGCTGTGGCGATATATATGATTTGGGAAATTATTTGTGTATTATACAAATCAATTCTTCTTTGTAAGTTTAAATTCCTCCATGTTTTGCAGCATTTTTCAGCCTTTGAGAACAGTTGGCACCAATTAGCATCCGACGCTCCATTGCTAAGCCACTCTATGCCTAAGATGTTCACACTATCCGTAACTCTACAACCACTTATAATAGTGGATGGCTCAGGAGACCAGAGACCTAAAGGGAGGACAGAAGTCTTTTTCAAGTTAAGTTTCATCCCAGAAACGACAGAGAATTTATTAAAATAAGAAATAATAGTCTCTATTCTTTTACGCAATTGTGGTACAGAATTGCCCTCAATCATGATAGTAATGTCATCAGCATAAAGATCGACTAAGTGAGTCTTTCTTCCAAAACATACACCAAACCCATTATACTTCCGCACTAATTTTCGATATAATAGCTCCATTGCAGAAACAAAAAGTAATGGTGACATAGGACAACCTTGCCGACAACTCCTACCTAAAATAATGGACTCACTCTGTACTCCGTCAATATTAAAAGAAGAAGATCCGTTAAAAGAAGTGCCCGTATTGGATTAAAAAAGCGTCTGGGTAAAAGTTTCTTAACTGCCTCAAAAATATAACTATGTCGAATACAATCGAAGGCTTTACTAAAGTCGACTGCTATAATTGCTCCGACCTTTCCTCTAGTCCTTGTCGAATCAATGGCAGCTTGGATATTCCGGGAAATATCGGATATGCGTCTTTTGCTCAAAAATCCTTTGTGACCCATGCTTAATTTTTATTCAAGATGGGCTCAATCTGCTTCGCTAGAACTCCCGCCAAGATTCGATACGCCTCATTCAATATGGTCAACGGCCTCCAATGACTAATGCTCGTCCCATTTCCTTTCTTGGGGATTGAAGCTATTCTACCTTCTAGAGGAGACCCACAGGAAGCCCACCTCCGCCGTTCTTGAGGCGTAGAGAACTTGCCCGAAGATAAAGATGTTCGATCTCGTAGCCTCCTCATGTAGTGATGAAAAATTTCCCTTTGATGTTATCTGGCCCGGACGCCTTGCCATTGTTATAAAATCGTTGGATATAATGTAGTATATTGGCGTAGGAAAACACTGTACAAGAATGAACTTTTTTAGCCCTTGGAAAATGGTACCTTGGACCTCCAACACATTCTTGAATTTTTTTACGAAAAACATTGAGGATTTGGCGAGGATCAGTGATAGTTTTGCCGTCAATAAGGAGCTTTTTTACCCTTTTTGCAGTAAAATCTTCTCGCGGCAGGAGTTTTTTCAACCGAGCCGTTGGATTTTGTTCTATTTCAACTTTCCTCCTCATTTCTTCTTCGGCAATTTCCGCAATTGCGAAGTCATTTGAAATACTTGAAGTTAGTTGTTTGGTAAAAAGTGCTCCATTTTCCATTATAGCGTCAATTTCTCTCGTCAACTGATTCATAAGAGTATGCTTCTTTTTTATAAAAACTAATGTAGTATCACGAACTATTTTAATAAAAATGTATAATTTTTTAGCAGAGAGCAATGGGTTAAAATAAGATAAAAGCCTATTTGACAATTTTATTTTAAAATCTTCTAAACTAATGACCCACTGAGGTATTCTAAAACTTTTCTTTAAAGGAGCAGTAAAAAATTCTAAGACGAGGATGCGGTGATCAGATGAGGGAATGAATGTATAGTATGCTTTTTCAGCTCAGGCATATAAAGAAGGAGACAGTAGAGCATGATCAATTCGAGAACATTTTTTGCCTCCTCTCCAGGAATACCCCTGGTTTGTTTCGAACTTTATAAAAACATCTAGCAGGTTCAACTGACGGGTCAACTTCAACAAAATATTTGCATTAGGATACGACACAGTTTCTCTGTGCAAACCAACGTTGAGGTCCCCTATCAAGATTGTGGACTGCAGATTGCTTTGAGGTTATTAATCATAGCTTAGAAAAAAGCCGAACATTTGACATTTGACATAAGCATTGATAATATTAAATGATACGGAGTTGCACATCACTACAATCCAGTGCCATTCACTTTTATATCTATATTCTCTCATGCACTTCGATTCCCCAAGGCTTTTAGAAACAAAGGTGACAATTCCTCTCCTTGGGTAGTTGCCAGTAAAGTAACAAGAGTACTTAGCAGGGACACACAAACCACATGAAGAAGGACACGACGCAGAAACTAGTGAACCAATGTCCTGCAAACAAATAATATCAGGCTTCATACCTAAAATCCTCTTCATCATCGCATGTCTAGATCTACGATCCCTTCCACCACATGAGTTCAGTGATTCAATCCTCTTTACACCCATGTTCCTTAAAATCTCATTTGACAAAGGCTTATTAGTATTAGAAATCATTGTATTAGCTAAAAAAGAGCGTATCAAGCAAACAATTAAAGTTATTCCTTGTTTCTATGAACTTTTAGGGAACTTCTCTTATCTGGTGAGAAGCCCGACTCTTGAGCACTTCTTTTAGGACATTTCATATTTGTGACCTCATTTGAAGCAATTGCAAACTTTTTTATGCCCTTTTATCCAAGCATCGCCTGCTAAAAAAATATAATTCACTATATTTCTTTCAATTATGGTATATCTAAAATACTGACAAACTTTTTGAAAAGAAAGTGGTGAAATGCATTCCTTTTAAAGAGAAAAATACAGAAAAACAATCAACTAAATATAGGCATATATGGCAGACTTATTCCGATCACTTTCTCTCTCCCGCAATAATTTCGTTTGCTCCAAGAATATATGTTAGTAAATGTATAAATAAAACCTTTCAATGTCATTCAAGTAAAAGGTTTATATTCATATATACAATTTCCTTTTTTCTAAAAGAGTGATGAAATAATATTAAGTGTTGAGATAAAAGGGCTGAGCCCTTTTAGTAACATCCTTGCTCTGCCAATCGCTTTGTTCTTTTCTTCCATATATGCTAATATCAATTATATATATACGTTTATATATATATATAAATAAATATATATATATATATAATAAACAGAATCTTATTTTCCAAGCAACCAAATTTTAACTGTCAATATGGCGGCAACGGTTCGCCTTCTGAGATGTGGATGTCAATATTTATCAACCTCAATGAAAAGAGTATTATAGGTTCGATGGAGTAATTGTTATGATATAATACTTATTTTTATCCTCACAGATCCAAATCCATGATAAAGAAAAAATATCCATTTTAAGGGGTGTTAAATTTTTAAATAACCTTATCGTATGTAGTATTTGTAAACAACAAAAAAACTGTTGTTTACTCAGGTAAGTTACTGAAAACTCTACATACAATGAGATATATTTATTTTACAGTTTTTAGAGTTCTTCGAAATATTTTTGTTTTTATTGAAATATTATCTGTCTGTACTTAAGTGACTTTTCATAAGAGACAAAAAAAAAATTTTGATTTTGCAAATACAAATTTTAACAAGAATGACTGTTAAATACCCAATAACTTTAATGTTTGATAATTATTATATTATGATAAATAATAGTTTGTCATATCATTGTGTTGTAATTACAATCATTCAGTTATTTTATTGTTGACAACAGAATTGCACAAAAATGGACTCTGAAAATGTCAGTTTAAATTAGTATAGATTTATGAACATTTTTAGTTTTCTTGACCTTTTCCTAAATGCTTTTTACGTTTAGAGTTTTATTTTCAGAGCTTTAAGGTGGACAATTATTGACATGAGAGATATGTTATATATATTATTTAAACACAATATTAACTAAATATAAGCTTATTTTATTGATAAACGGAAAACATTTATTAACTATTAAAATTTGATATCAATACGTGACATCATAAATCCTTTTAGGTTTATTCGATAGTCACAAAGTATTTATAAAACTATGCTTACAGTTCATGTCCAAGTGCACAATGGAGACGGTCGCTCGAGTAAGGTTGTTGTTTTGAGCTCTACATGCAAATTCGTTGTGCAAAAAAGAACGGTCCAAATTTCGAAAGGTGATTCGTTACGGACAGTACCGTTGGCAAGGACTTGAAAGCTATTATCCACAAGTCTTCCGTCACGGGACCAGGTCACATCAGGGGGTGGGATTCCTAACAGGATAAAAAGTAAAAATTAAGCAAAAGAAAACACAAGAATATACAAATAAGTCAGACAAAATAATTTTTTTTTAGACCGACAATAATTTTTGGTTTTTTATATAATAATTTCTTACAGTTTAATTGTGGTTGTGGTATCATATATAATAAAAATCATACTCAATCTATATCAATAAAGCCTCCCGTCAGATTCGACATAACATATCTATAAAGTATATTAAATATAATGTGAAAAACATCAGTTATATATACTTTAAAGTTCGGCAAAGTGCACACAATTATCATTGTGACATCTTTTATATTCTTAAAGCTTAAAGATGAAGTTTGAAATGGTATTATATATTTATTGAGTAATTTGTCATCACCAAGATGATGGATATCATTGGTAAAAGAAAAAGTAATTTCTTGAAAGTTAATTTTAGTCATAGGTTTTATGACAGATCATGAGTGAAATTGCACCAAAAATGAAAAAAAGATTTTCCAATGAATGCACTTCTTTATAATTTGTGCAAAATATTAACAAAACTTGAAGATAGAACTTGAAGTTTATTCTTTTGCTTTTATTCTACAAGAGTAAAAATGTGTAATTTGTAAGAATTGTTGATAGTTCAGTATAGCTTCGATGTAAGAAATAAGATTCCACATCAAACCGAAAAGACTCTTAACGTGCATGACTCTCTATGTTGATATACAAGGGTGAATAAACTTAATTTTATAAGCCTTATACTTATAATATGTTTGTTAAATATCTCTTTTCCCCAATGGACTCATTGTGAATAATTTAACTATATTTCAAAACCTCTAACTTTTACTGTTTTTCTTGTTAAATATATATATATATATATATATATATCAATTATGTACTATGTATAAAAACAAATAATAATAAATAACAAGTTTTTTCATCTTTAATTTACTTTATTGTATTACAAAATATGCAATGTAGATTGGGAGCATCTCTTTAAAGAATTCTTCTAGTTCTCAGCATTAGAAAAAGTAAAAAGATATTTTTTTAAATATTTAGATGATAAATTATGCTTTTAATGGCCCTCATTTATCATTCCTTTGGGTACTTTGGTTTTTTTTACACAAGAGAAGTGCCCTGCATATTCCTCCTTGAATAGTCATTCGGATATCTTTGTAAAATCAGGCACCTCTCAGTATTTAAGCCATTCATCAACGATGTTTTGTATAAACAACATGTTGATGCACGAAAGAGTTTGACTCTAAAATATAAAAAGTATAATCGATTTACTCATAAATCATTTTCAGCTTAATTACATCAATATCATATATTGAAAAAAAATATAATCAAGTCCTAACATATTAACTTCATAAATACAAAAAAATACAAAAAAATAAACCATCGATAATTCATTTAGCTCAAGACAGTTTATCAATAAATATAATTATTGGTGTAAGTTTAATTTATTGTTTATTCTCTACTGAATTGACTCTAATCAATGAATACAACAAAATTATGCATTCTTACTACAAACGTCTGCTTCATCTTAATATTCATATTATAATTGCTTACAATAGATTTAATTAATAAAATCGGCTTTTAAATCCTAGTTTTTTAAATCAATGAAATTATTTTATGTTCGTAACTGTCCAAATTCTCGTTATAACAATGGAAATAAAAGGCTCCATAATAATATATTTTATGATAAATAATATAGTTGGCGAAATAAAATCGCTAATTTGTACTTTACAAGTCTCAGAAGTTCAAAAGTATTAAAAAATGTCGGCTTGAAATGCATGATCCAAATGGCAATTGCCACTCTTGAACATCAAAAACCATTTTTAAATGATATCACTTTTTATACATATGTATTTTTTATTTGCAAACTTTAAAGAAAAATGGGTTATTTCCTTCTCTTATTGTAAAACCAATACAAAAAATGGATATCCACGGAATTTATCAACGAAACAAGCGCCATCTGTGAATGGTATCTTCAAATTTACAATTTTCAAAACCTATCAATTTTTATTATTCATAAATAGTCTTGACAAAGCATGTTTATATACTATATTAAAGCCGTATTTAATTATAGTTTCACCTTCATTCCTTTCTCAAGTTGCATAGGTGTGTGTGTGTGTGTATTGCTATAATTTATGCCTTGATGGGTATGAACATAAGTTATGTATGGAGTGCAAATCTATTCAATCTGCTTGACACATGGAGAGGGAGTTGCTAATAATGCGCATAAATATAAATCAGATGCATATTCCCTTACAGCATCTATGACTTAATGTCTGTCTTTCATACGTAATAAATTTTCTAGATGAGGCTTTTAGTCATTGTGTTTTGTTATTATAACTATGAGCCGATTAACTTATTATTAAAGCCCCCCGAATAAATTATAACTTTCAATTTTTACTCTTGCGTAACTCCTTCGGGCTTACAAACATGAATGTGTGTGTTGTATAAATATTTTAGATAGAGTATAAGAAAATAATCCGCTATACCTAACCGCTTTTATCTTCAAAATTTAAAAAAATGTTTAGACTTTCCTGCTGGAGTCTTAATTAAAACATCTAAAAAACTGCCCTCTTTCTTTTTTAAATGCATATATATATATATATATATATTAACTGAACCAAAACATCGTTGTTATAAGATAATGTTATTTCTTAGGCCAGTTCATTTTGTTGCTATTATCTAAATCACTTAAATTTATATCTATCAAAGAATCCCTTTCAATATGAAAAACCCATATAACGATAGCCTCCGAGATTTTATACTTTTATGCTTCGTAGATTAGCAAAATCATTAAATAATATTAAATGAACTAATGCTTGAGAGTGTATTGAATTTTCAGAAAAGTAATAATGTAATCACATAAACATATTTTGTTTGTTTGAGGGTAGGATCCAAGAGTACGAATGGAAGTTTTGAATCCAAGATGGAATCGATTTAAAGATCTTAGAATATTCCCTAGAACACACAACCGCCTTAACCATGTTGTTTACTCATTCCATCTCGGGAAGCAAAATAGATAACCAAATTTACCATTCTTTAGAACCGCTGGGATCTGCTTTAGCTCTGCAGGATGTTGGTTATAGCATTTTTGAGCCATCCTTCCCTTAAGACAAAAGAAATCACACTCAGCCAACATGTGATAAGACCAAACAAATTGTTATTATTGTTATGGTACGAAAAGCTTTTGTTTTGAGTTTGTATATGTTTGAACAAATAACTTTATTTTTCTACATATCCAGCTATTGAACTTCTATGTTAATATATCCAGGAGTAAATATTTTCTTTCTAAAGCTAGACTCATAGGAAATATTCTTGAAGTGCTCACCCAACTTTGAAAAAGAGTAATCCAATTTCAGTTCTTAGTTAGAAAGTTTCTCTTATATTCAATTTCATATTTCTAATAAATAACTTTTCGAGGTTCTCAAGCCTAAACCAGGTACCCAAAAATAAATAAAGAGCAATTACGTCTACTTTCACTTCTGGGTAATTCCAACAACTTTTTTCCTCGTATAAAAGTATATGAAAATAAATACTACAATTCCAACTATTCCCATAATACATATTGAAAACTTTCATAGAAGGAAATAAAATGAAAGCATTTTGAGTAATATGCGATATATGAACAATGTCATCCGATAATTCTTATTGCTATATATATATATATGGCGTAGCAAAACTATTCTACTTTTTCGAATAAGCAAAGAATTTTTAAACTCTCATTTTAATAACATACTTATCAATACTTTTTTCAATAGTATTTGTTGGCAATATTAATAATTTGCTATTTCATTGTAAAGTTTAAATGTTGATTTAATGAACACAAATGTGAACTGTAGTCATAAAATGTTTGGAAAAAGATTTCCAACAGATATATAACCTGTGATTTTACACATTATACTTAAAGCTTTTTTATTTTATATAATATTTAGAAAGTATATTGATAACTATAAATCCTACCCAATCGTCAACGATAATTGTAAAAATTCAAAAATCATTGTGGTTTACACTTGTGCAACAAGAAAACATCCTTGTATAACTTTTAATATAAAAAGCTCAAGTTTGGTTCCCAAGGAGGAAGGTCGTTTGATATTAATAATTTTAGATTCGACGGACTAATCTAAGGAGTACTATTCATCTCGAAGGGAAACAAAAGTTTCTAAAGTTAATTTCGATCACAGTTAATTTTTAATTAAACATACATACCGGGACGTCAATAAGTCCTGCACCACCTTCAGAACATGTACAACCTTTTCTCTTTATACATCAGGATAAACTCGGATAAAAATTACAAGTCCTATTTATAACACAAATATCATTTATGGATTATACCTCCATTGGCCCAATGACGAAATCTCAGATGCATTGAGAGGTGGATATCATCATGATTGTGTACTCCTTCTTCATGATTCGCCAAAGTTTCTCCACTGAGGACTTCGGGCCACCGATACTAATGTGAGGGACTCCACGTGTCATCAGATACTGTTGTCAAGGAGGTTTGGATAGGGGTTCTGGCGGGTCCAGTAAGTCAGGGATCAAAAGTTCATGTTTTCCTCCTGCACAGAACATTCTGTGTTCAGGCACCAAATTGTCAGCCCTAGTGAGGTTGTATCCAATGGGTACCCACACGGGCTTCATATTGTAGACGCCAATGGACGCCAACACGCCTGGTATCATCACGAAAGTTGGACGTTTCATTTTTTGGCATATTTGATCGCATTGGAAGTACTCTCGAAACAAAATACCCGATCATCTTGTTTCTTGATAACTGAGTCGAGGATTCATGTCTTCTCGTCGATGAAGAAGTTGACACATGCCAGCATAGTGTTTGAAGTCATTCAGGAGGATTTGGCAACGTTTTTGTAAAATTATAATTTAAAAAAGCTTATTTATAAACCTCAGGGAATTTTCACTGGCAGCTTTTTATGGCAAGAGACCCCTTGGTCGTTGTCAGATCCTTCTTTTTGGCGAACTCGGCTAAGAACATGGTATTCTTGATTTCAAATGTCTGCTTTGTCTCACCTGGCATCAACTTGATTGACCTTTCGGTCTTTGGACGATCCTTGAGACAACATTCCATCATCCAGACTTTTTTTAAACGAAATAAAGTTGGTGGCTCACATCAGGCTGTTTAAGGATGTCTGGGTTGGTGTGCCCGTCAAAGGGGAAGAGTGACTACTTATAGTCTGTTCTCATCCTTCGTCTCTCAAAACAAAGACAGAGATACAATGGACAGCTCATTCGATGGAACTTTTTTGCTGTTTTGTTGCGTATTAGGCAACATTTTGTACCAAATTTACCCAATCTCTCAAATATATAATATAAGAGTCAGTGAAAGCCTTTTTGACGACTCTGTAGTTATATAAAGATTTTACGTGATTTTCAGTTAAATCATTTATAATATTTGATTTTACAAATATAAAGTTAGTTTTGAATGCTATGACACCACTGACTGATTAGAAACGTTTAGACCTCTACTCTTCAAGGCTTATAGATCAAGTATTTTTGTGTGTGACAATGTCTTCAAAGCAGTGCTGCACGCCTACAAGGGAGCACTCGTAATTACCTGTTTGATGAATAAATAGAGCCTAAGGTGTATGAAAAGTATAGAAAACATTTTATCATTCATGGATGTCATTTAATAGTATTAATGACCCTGTATCATATCCAAAACAACTATCAACAACGTCACAAGATATTTGCTATAATTTTAATATGTTATCAAAATAATACTTAAAATAAACATTGAATTAAATTATATAAAATATTTGCTTGTGGAGACTTCCCTTCCATGTGTCTTGTATTCCTTAAATAATTATAATCCTGATCCATATCCATACAGGTGCAATTGCAATAAACAAAATAGATGAAATAAAGTCTATTTTACCTTTTTCCGTATATGTTGTAATAAAAAATCAAATGTCAAAATATTGTCTTTTTTTTTTTTTCTCATCAACAAGGTCTTTATTAAAACAAATTATATATACAAATAGAACAAAAAAGTACACTATATGTAATATATAAAAGGAAAAATATAAAAGGAAAAATTGTGTTTTATAAAAACATAAATAAACATTATAGTTTAAAATTAATTTCCTTTTTAAGACCTAAAACTTCAAAATCATATAATTCATCTAAAAAAAGACAATCACAAAAAAACAACTAAAATCAATCCTACAGAAATAAACAAAAAACATATATCAGATAAATCTAAATTGTCTTTGAAGTCTTGAATTTCTTATATTTTTTTACAATAAACTGTAGAGATTTGGCGTAGATGGGCGAGAGGCGTGGAACATATTTAATTACTGCAGCTGCTGGGGTCCATTCTTGGCTGTTGACATTGGGGATCCTCAAAGATAATGCCAAATATCTGGCAGCCGCTCCAATAAAGATAGCTCTCAGCTTATGTTCTTGAGTTAACGCGTTATCTGAAAGGTTTTGAGCTGTATAGGCCTTGCAGTTCCTCAATGCGGCGCTTATTGCACGTTCTTCAACTTGACAATTATTTTCATGCGTTGTAATGCCAAAGAGAATGTATCCTCTTAGGTATTCGGCTTTAAAATTAGTGATATATGTACAATTCATTTCCAAAAAATTCTTTATAATAATCAAAGCTGGGCAGTCACTAAATGCATGGCTAATGTTGTTGTACATACGTCCGCAATCCTTGCAATGTGATGAGAATGTAATTAAGCTTGCCGATATTTGTAATTGGGCTGTAAATTTTTTTCCGTCGTTGATGCCCATCATGGACAGCAGAATTCTTGTTTTCCATTCTTGCGGTAACTTCAAGCTCTTGAGATGTTCATCCGCTATCAAATTTGCAGAGTGTGAATTAAAATCTTGATCACGGAATTTTAAAAACCATGGTAAAAGAGGCATATGTCTTTTAGCATCTCTTTGGAGAGGGAATAAAAAGCGGCCAGTTTTAAAAACAGAGTCATCGCCCAAATCATGCAAAGTATAAATATTATCTCGAAGAGCCATACTCTCCAATTCTTCAGGCGGACAAAGGTTTTAAAAAAAGGTTCCTTGCCCCTGTTTTGGTGAATAATATCCAAAGTGCTGTTATTATTGTATATTGGAGACTGTTTCCATAATATTCTTTGTGCAGCGGCCCAATCTCTCGAAAATTGGGAAACTACATTATTCGAGATGTCCGTTCCGAATAAAAGCGTCATATACACCCCCGAAGATGCCACGTGTTCTCTCCATTCACCTTTATAAACTGATACTAACTCTGCAAATATTTTTTTATAAATTTTGGGTATTATATTATTTATAAGCACCAGTCCACCTCCCAGTTGAGATCGTCGTCGTTTCAAGGCAGGAATGTACCGGCGGGAGAATAAAGCCTCCAACCAATTTTCCTCTTCCTTCATGAGTAGTTCCCCAATTGTAGGAGAAGCCGTTGCCATATAAACCATATGAGAAATAAGGTTTGTGTTGTAAAAGTCTATTCTTTTTTGTAGGTTTAGACCTCTCCATCCTTGGCACCATCTAATTGCTTGTTTATTTAAATTTTGAAAATTGGCCAGCGCGGGTCCGTTGTTATTCCATTCCACCCCAAGTATCTTCACTGTTTTTACAGTTCTGCATCTTCCGATGTTTATTTGTTCTGCAGGAGTCCAGCAGCCTATGGGGAGTATAGCAGTTTTTTCGTAATTAATTTCCATTCCAGACATCTTATGAATTTTTTTTTAAAGCTAAAAGAATTTCCACTCGTTTTATAATTTGTTTTTCGGAATTTCCTTCGACCATTAAGGTTATATCATCCGCGTATAGATCTACGAGATGTTTTTTGGAACCTAATTGCACTCCAAAGCCCCGAAACTTGCGGTTTAATATGGTGTTCAATTGCTCCATTGCAGCAACAAAAAGTAAAGGAGACGCAGGGCAACCCTGCCGACAACTTTTTCCTAAGTTGATAGATTCACTTTGGTAGCCGTTGATAATAATCTTGGATGAACCATTAAATAAAAGAGCACGAATGGGGTTAAAAAAGCGCCTAGGGAGATATTTTTTCACCGCTTGTAAAATAAAACCATGTAAAATAGAGTCAAATGCTTTGCTAAAATCCACACCAACTATTGCTCCAAATTTTCTTCTATTCTTAGTAGAGTTGATCGCTGCACAAATATTTCTTGATATGTCTGAAATGTTGCGATTTTTCAAGAAGCCTTTATGCTCAGGTCCCAACTTTTTATTTAGTATAGGTTCCATATTTTTAGCTAGTACTCCTGCAATGATTCTATAAGACTCATTAAGAATGGTCAGTGGTCTCCAATGATTTATAGCACTTCCGTTCCCTCTTTTCGGAATGAGAGAAATTCGGCCTTGTGTTAGAGCTGCTGGCATCGATCCTCTTTTTTCCATTTCTGCTCCAATTCTTAATAAATAAGGGGAAATCTCCTCAGGGCAAAGTGTAAAAAATTTCCTTTGATATTGTCAGGGCCACTGGCTTTTTCATCTTTAAAATTTTCTTTTATATATTCTAAAATATTATCATTGTTAAAAATAGTAAGTGTGGAAGATTTCTTAGGACGAGGAAAGTGCGTCCTTGATGTCTCAAGTACTTTTTTAAAGGAGTTATAAAATATCTTTAAAATTGAACGCGGATCTGATATTGTTTGTCCATTAATGACAAGAGTTTCTATTTTTTTACTCAGAGGCTGTTTTTCGTTTTTCATGCTTTGAAGTCTCCTATGAGGGTTACTTTCCAATTGCACCCTCTTATTCATTTCTTCTTCTGCAATTTCCGAAATTCCAAAGGCGTTGAGAGTTTCTGATGTAATTTCCTGAACAAACAACGAACCATCATTCATTATCTCTTCCACATCCTCTCGAAGTCTTCCAATTGTCTTCCACTTTTGACTTATATGCGCTATTGATGTGTCCTTTATAATCTTGTTAAAAATTTGTAAAAGCTTTTTACAATTAATATTGGGATTAAAATTCAGTAAAAGCTTCTTTTTTAATTCTTTTTTGAATTCCTCATTTTCGATAAGCCATTTTGGAGTCTTGAGTTTTTTGTTTAAGCGCATTTTAAATTGTACGTCTATAATTTTGTGATCAGACGATGGTTCATATATGTATGACGTTTTTTGTATTTTTGATAAAAATGAAAAGGACACAAACGAGTGATCTAATCGTGATGTCTTCCGCCCACTTTTCCACGAGTAATGATTCTTGATGTCATTAAACTTTTCGATAACATCAAACAAGAAGAGTTTATTATAACTTCTTGCAACGCAGTCCTATTTGTGGAAAATTTTCTTTCAAGATCAACGTTTAAATCACCTGTGAAAATTTTTGGGAGTGTTTCTTCTTCTAAATGGTTGATGATAGATTTAAAGAAGACGGAGGATCGAAGGTTAGGTCCATAAGCATTTATGATATAGAATACGAAATTGTTCGTCTTCATATTAACCTTGATACTATGCCACTGACTTTCCAAAGAATATTCTTGAGTAAATATGGCTGTAGCAATTGAAGTAGACACCATGGTGAGAATACCTTTTTTTCTTTCTTCAAACCAGTTCGTTTATTATGTAAATAAATCAAAATGAGACATTTACATAAAACCCAAAGCAAATGTGTTTATAAAACATAAATAAACACTATACTTAAAATTTGTCTTTTAATTTTGCTCCATATCTTTAAAAACATTCACTGTGTTTCATTACAAATAAGCATATTTTTATAGACGTTTTTAATAGCTATAAAACAACAAGCAAATAGTCATTTGATGGTTAATTATAGTATTTATATATTTATATTAAAGATAATAGTTTGCTCTGATATATAATGACTTTGCAGTTTTTAGAGCTGTAAAATAACAAGTATATAGTCTTATGAGTATTATTTTTTATTATAATATACATTTTTAGGTTGCTCAAGTGTATTTTAACTATACAATTTTCAACTTGGAAATATTTATTCCGAATGTGACATAAATAATCATGATAAACCCGAAAACGATAAGGTTTTATAATTTCCTGAGTATCAAATGAAAAAATATGGTGGAATTGATTATGTTTTATTGAGCTAAGTGTATCGTGCTTGAAAGAGGACAATAAAAACAAAATCACAAACCCATCCGTGAGAAAAACAAACTGTTATAAAAACAACGTTCAGGCATTTATTCTTCATTGGAACAAAACAATTATTATATCAATTGTGTTTTTAATGCAAAGGTTTTTTCATAAGTTTTACAACCAAAAAAAATAATGTAGTCAAGGGTGTTTGTTAGCCCTGGGCGTAAGCATGTTCAATCCTCACTCTTAAGGGCTCAGGTTCAAGCCTCCCGAGCGGGAAAGGTCAATTTTGATCAATCTCATTATAAAAAGTCCTAAGTTTGATTGGGTAATTGTATGATATTATGCTTATTGTTATCCTCTCAAATGCAAATTAATAGAATGTGCAAATAATAATCAACAAATCATGATAAGTTTTTTTTCCAGAGTTTTAAATACATACAAATAAAAATATGCACTAAAACTGAGGTAAACGTTAAAAATGTACATGGCTAAACGTATTAAAAAATATATTTTTTTGCACATTTAATTAGTAATAAGATATAAAAAAGGAGAATGATCATAAAACATAAAAAATCGGGTAAATCAATAACATTTCTAGATATTAACTATTAAAAAAATACAACTTTAAGAGATGTCTTGGGTTTATATTTAGTGTTCGCTTTTGCCTCCGTCGTTTATTCAGCTCCTCCAGTTTTTTATGTCTTCATTACTGACTTAGAGAGTGGCTTTGATCAGTTAGTACGTTCAAAACTCTCAATGTTGAGGCCGATTGTTCTATTATCGAAGGGAAAAGGTCGTTCACAATATCCTAGGTTCGATAAAATAGTCTCACTATGCTTTTTCATGTACATAAGGATGCAATGGAACAAAATAAAAAAAAAAATCATAAGAATTAAAGAAGTTAATCATACGTATTTATCGTAATGTTAAATTGTTATATATGATAATTATTTCTGGAGTTAAAGTTTGAAGGCTTTTCTGTAGATGTTTTTTTTCATTGCCAGTTCCCTGAACCACAAAAGTATGTATATTTTTATTTTTTGTATCCTATGACAAGGGTTCAAGGGAAAAAGTCAAAATAGGGGGAGAGGGAGGGGAGCTCTTAGACACCTCTTGTCAAATCAAGCCTGAAAACTGATACGTTTTATATCCATTTTTCCTGTAAAAAATATGCTATGAAGTGACTGACATTATTTTAATTAACATTTATGTTGACATTGTATCAAATTGTATATGGTATACATATATTTGCCGTGTATACAATTTCATAAATTTAACAAGTACGTCTATTAAATTACAAAAAAAAGTTGAAAATTTTCTATTTAATATATATTTGTGCTCTATTAAAGGATATGAATTAAACATACACAACAACACACACACAAAGGAGTATATACAACTCTGCGACTGAAATCAATAATAAATCAAATAAATATGGTCTATCACTATTATGCATGCACCCAAAATTCATTTTAATAATTAATATTCGCGAATACATATATATTATTTAAAATAATTAATCATGGAATCAATATCTCGATGAAAATTGGTTATTTTTGAAGCAGTTAGACAAGTTGATCAAGTGAGGATTTTTAGAGTTGCTTTCATTTTTACCTCCGCCGAAGGAGGTATTGTTTTCACTGGCGTTGGTTTGTTTGTTTGTTGGTTGGTTTGTTAGTACGTTGGTTTGTTGGTTTGTTTGTCAGCAGGATAACTCAAAAAGTACCGAACGGATTAGGATGAAACTTTGTGGAGTAGTTAGAAGTGCCAAAAGGAACAAGTGATTAAATTTTGGCATCTCTGAGTGCAGAATTAAGATGCAAAATGAGCTAAATACTAATAAATATTTCAAGTTAGCCTACTCTGCCAATATATGTCGCTGTGCTGTGAAATCGGGTGCCGGAGCGTCTTCCTATCGAAATTTCCGTCGAGGGGAACCCTCCCCCGTACCTCTACGCCGCCCCAGTCGTGAAAAATCCGCCTCGGAAGGCTCATAAGGACCCCGTGACGGCGGAGGTTTGCATTCTCTGAGTGTATATATGCCTCTAGTTTAATTATTTATTTGCACTTTTTAGTCCTTCTGACCTTTGACATATGGCTAAAATATATTCTACAAACAAGACAAGCCAAATGTAAGCTGTATCGATTATAAAAATATTGAATGTGCAGATTATCCACCATTTAAAAGAAAGTTCTTTATTATCTTTAAATGATAAGTCATGGATTCACGGTCCTTCTGTAATAATTATATATTTATTAATTGCAAATTAATGCATTTTCTACGAATACTAAAAGGTGTAATGCAAAAATAATACTATACTATTAAAGTGACTTCAACCAGTATTTATGAACTGTATAATAATTTGTAATAATGTTGACATTTTTATATACATGAAACCTCATAGCTGAATTAAATATATATTTTTCGACAGATATGAACATACAAAATTAGCTTTCTTTTTTCCTAGAGTATGAGGAGCTTCCTTATTCAATTAACCTTAATGGGTGGAATAGGAGGACAGGAAGAGGATACAATTAGTACTCTTAATTTAAAAACCCTCTTAGAATACAATTAAAAATCATATTATTTCAAAACTCTGTTTTTAGGAGCTAGACTCGAAAAATCAGCAGAAGAAAGAACTTGTTTTTTTTCTGTGGGGAAGTAAAGGAAACATCAAAACGTTTTTTTGCACATCTGACGATTGTATTGGGCCACGTAAAGCTTATTTTTCATGAATCCATTTAAATTTGAGGTCGAGAGATTTTGTTTATTTGTATGTTGGTCCAAACAAAGAAGCAGAAAATGTATTACGGGCAAATACAATTTTATTTTTAAAAATTTAGAAGCTCAAAAGTTGCCCTTCTTCGTGATTTCACTGAAATATTAAACAATATTATTAAGAGTACGTTCCTTCGAGTATTATGCTGATATTTTTATGTAATTACGGACATATAAAGATATTTTTCATAAAACCCTTAAAACGTCTTTAATTGCAATGAAATCTGATACTATTTCAAAAACTATATTTCCAAACCTTAAGCAGATAAAATCTTGGCTTGAGAGCTTCTCAATAAACATTTGTATTTAAATATCTGGGCTGTAATTATTTTTCTTGGCAATACATACCACCAAATGCATCACATATAAGCTTCATCGCATCTCCTTCACCATAAGGACCGACAAACGTTGTGCGACGCGTTCCGGTTTCGTCAAATATTACCACTGGATTAGGAGGAACTGAAAATATAAAGCAAACATTACACGGATGAGACTTAAAAAATATATATCATATATTTATTTGGTTTGTTATTATCTTATTAAATATTCAAATTATGTTGAAAGCCATTAGATATAATAAAAAATATAAATTCCTCAATGAAACCAATATATTAGAATAGAAAAAACTGGAGTAAAAAAATATTATTCGTTATGTTAAATACAATTTAAAAAAAAATCATATCTCAACATTTTGTTTAAAACATCTGCAGGATTTTATGTACCTAATTGGCATAATTGAACAAATATAATACCTTAATATGAACTATTATCGATTATATTGGTTTTATTTAGTTTGAATAAAATTATTTTTAAAGCCGAAATATAAGAATTAAGTTACGTCCAGAAGAAATCATAACTTTTTGTCCATTATAAATTGTTAATTCTAATATACGAATTGTTATGATTGCAAGGCTTTAAAAGAAGATTTATAAAGATAATCTACTTGGGATTAAGAACATAACAAACTGTTTTGTTTGATTTTTCTATTATTTATATTTATTTTGCTTACTTAAAGTTTTTATAAAGGTTTCAATTGTAACAGGGGGATACAAAGTAACTTAACGTTAATTCGGAACACATTTTAAAAATATACCATCGATTGTGTTTAAAACTAAATTTTAACGATATTGTTCATATAATACTCCAACTAAATGGTAACATCAGTAATCGTTTTAATAAATAACATTACGCAAACAATCAGAAATGAAGACTAATTTAATTATCCAAAAAAAAAAGTTATATAAGCGAGAGATTTTTCCTGTTTTTAAATATATAAAGAGCATTCAATTTACAAATTTAGATGATAAGCAGAAAATAAAATGTCAGAATTTCTTCCAATAAAAACAGCATTTGTGGGAAGTTATTTTGAAGAAAAGTGCTGCACAAACATACTGTTTCCTTGTGGATGTTGCCGGAGACCATGCTCCATTGGAGCCAACGTGCAGATATTTACTCCAACGCTTCAAAAGGGGCAATTTCGATGTCACAAATAAAGAATGGGATGGTGCCCCCAAAAAGTTCCAAATGAAGAACTTGAAAAATTGCTTGATATTGATCCAGTTCAGACACTTGAATAATTGTATGTAACATTGGGTGTTGATCGGTCCGCCGTTGGAAAACGCCTACATGCGCTGGGAATGGTTCAGAAGGCAGGAATTTGGGTACCATACGAGTTGAAGGAAGGGGACATGGAAAAGCGTTTAGTCAAGTGCAAAATGTTGCTCCAACGACAAGAAATAAAGGTTTTTTTTGCATCGTATCATCACTGGCAATAAAAAATGGATTCATTACGGTAATCCTAAATGCAAACTAGCATGGGTGAAGTCAACGTCAAAACTCAATATTCACGGGTCAAAAGTCATGCTCCGTATCTGGTGGGACATGAGGGTATAGTCTACTATGAACTGCTGAAAACATCCGAATGTATCAATCCCCAACGTTACCAACTTCTACTAATGTGTTTGAAACAATATATTCAAGAAAAACGACTGTAATGGCACAATAGACACGAGAGGCTGATTTTGCAGCAGAATAACGCTAGGCCCAATGTTGTTCAACCCGTGCTATCATACCTAGAACGAGTTAAATAAGAAGTCCTACCCCACCCGTAGTATTCACCACCAGAGATTGCCCCTTTAGAATATCATTTATTCCGGTTGATGTAGTCAACACTTCCTAAAGAGCGCTTCATCTCAAATGACAGCATAAAAATTGAGTCGATGACTGGATTGCCTCGAAAGAAATCTAATTCTTCACTCAAGGAATCTGTTTATTGCCTGAAAAATGGGCGAAGGTTGTCGCTTCAAATGAAAGATATTTTGAATAAAATAATGTAATATTTTTAAATTCAAACTATGTTTTTTTCTGCATAAAACGAATAAAAGTCATTCCCACACGCTATATATATTTAAATAAAAATAAAGTAATTTTCTATTTTGGTACACAGAATAATTATAAATCAACTTTCAAAAGCCTTAAAAACGAAAATACTGAAGGCTCAGATATATATGAGACAGCCATATAATGATTGTAAATTCGAATAAATGTAATAAAAATTCAAAACCACAAGCACAAGTATTAAAATTAGTTTAAAATAAGTCCTTGAATTCTAAAAATAACAAAGACATTTTCAGCTAATAAAAAAAAATATGAGAAAAAAAACTTTCACAAATTACATTTATCTTTTAAAGATAGTCTAGAAGGATATTTATTGATAGATTGGTTTTAATTTATGTTTATAGATAAATAATTAGAATTTTTTCAATGTTAACTTTGATTGAAACTTTGACAAGAATAGATTACTGACAATTGATTAAAAAGCTGGAAAAATACTCCCTTTCGAATTTCCTTAAGCCTTAATTATATAAAAGCACAATTTATACAGATGAAATATGTTCTTTTGTAAGGCACAATAAAGTGAGTAGGTGGACTATCACGGAAATCGAGGTTATTAAATGCAAAGTTGCATATAGTTATGGTCGCTTTCTATTATTATTATTAATCTTGGGTGGTCCTATGCAAAAGAGAACGGATGCGACTTAATGGCATCATAAATTGATGTAGAGGTATGCATAGTAAGAAAAAAAATGCACATATGGAATGATAAGGAAATGTGAAGGGCGACTCGATTCTTTATCTCCATGAATGCCAAGAATAATCATTATCATTTTCCTTTTTGAATCCATCACAAAGCCCTGACGTTTGTGGAAGTTCTTGTACTATGATGCCCCAAAACCCCTAATAAAGATATGCAAAGGTTTTTATTATAAGTTAATGACATTATTATTATTATTATTGATCCCTACCCAGACGAACCGCCATCTTTTTTCATGTTCTCTTAAAAAACCTATGCCATATTTTCCTCTCTTTAAAGCCAATCAAAACGAAGGTAACGTTTGTATTGTTATGGAGGGTGACATCATTATCCATTTTAAGGAAAATAGGTATGTTTTTCGATCATTTTCGATAGCCTACAAACTAGGGCTGTCAACGAATATTCGTTGTTCGAATTCGAACAGTATCCCAAAAAGCGAATTCGAACGTGAAAATTAATATTCGAATGTTAAAAACACTTTTATTCTTTTCTAAAAAAACATCGTCACTTTTTTTAAAATTATTTTATAAAAAAGTCGAATTAGTTCGAATTCGTGATTTTTTTCTAACGAATATTCGAATGTCATTTTTGATCAATTTGATGTTATCAACATATTATATGACAACTAGTTTGGTACATTTTGTATATTACTTTGAAGGGTCCTAAACTCAATGTGCCTATAGGCTTTCTAAAGTGATCTTTGAAAGTCAATTTTACTGATATGTAAATCACTTGGATTTTGTATGGACGTATATCTTTTGATCATATAAATTTATATTTACATGGAAAAACTAGAGTATTTTATTAATTAATAGTCCTTCAATTAAGTGATCTTGTAGGGGATTAATATATACTAAAATCAATTGAAGGAGCGTGGAAGGGATTTTTTTATCTTGCTCCATTAACAGCAATCATATTATGAAGATGATAGCTAAGAATTAAGTGATAAAACTCTTCAGTGTGTTATCAAACAAATATTTTGAGCTCCTAACGGTCAGTGTATTTTAAAAATGGTTCTTCTAATGTTTCCTTGAGGGGGGGGGGGGGAGGATCATGAGGATTGATTCTTAACCAAATAATCAATTATAAAAATATCCTAATATTTAAATATTGGACTATTTAAGCAATCTAATCTTAAGTTTATCCAAAATGAATGCTATTTCATTGAATTCATATTCAAATGAACAAGTAATGATAAATAAGTAATTGAAGAACCAAATTCCAAGCTCACTAAAAATAAATGTGATTTCATCGAAACATATTAATTCGAAAAATAATTAGATTTTTTTACAAATACTTATTTTTTTAGTGGCTTGGCGTTAAGAGGGTTTTTAAGAATTTATGAGCGTTATCTATTGAATACCAATTAAATACATCATTAATTATTATATAACAATATTTATAATTGAAAAAATAATTTAAGCTTTTTGATAATATTTTTTTCGCGTAATTTGTATTCTTTGTTTTTTAGATATTGTGTTTGCTATTTAGATTTGTATGTATTTGTTAAGATATTTTGGCCTTTTAGTAGAAAATTTATTACAAACTATAATGTTTATTGTTGTTGTAAAACTTAAAATTTTCTGTAACTCTTTTAGTTGCTTTAATATGTTTTTTATGTGACTAATAAAGGCCTTGCTGCAGAAAAAAAAATATTGGAACATAAGCTTTTAAGTAGAATGTTCATTGATGTTGTTGCATAATAATTGTTCATATTTGATGAGTTGTTATCTGTATTCTTTGTGCATTTTAAATTTACACTTTATTCAATTTCAATGTAACATATTAAAAGGAATTGAACAACACCAAAAACGGGAATAACAAATAATTATAGTTATTCATAAGTGATCATAATTGGAGTATGACAGTGTTTGTTCATATTTTTTTTGTCCTTCTACATACATAAATGTTTGTGTGTTTAGAATAGACTCATATGTTTCTCTACGCAATCCTCTTTTGAAAAGGTTCTTTCTCACGAAGTAAAAAGAAAAGTTTATACGGATGAGTGAATTTATGTGAAAGAGCCTATCTATTGGATTCAAGTAATATTTGTGGTATCTAATGGAGGAAGAAAAAAGTAAGCAAGGCCATAATTCAATAAGATATATTCATTAAGTTTGTTTTTAGGGCGGAATGCCCGTAGATTTTCATGCCCCTCCTTACTGTGGGCATTAAATCATCAAGACTTTATTTATATAATCCACTTTTCTCTCTCTCTCTTATGATGACGATCAGCATTCATGCATGAGGCTTATTAATAATAAATGCCTCAAAATAAACTGCCTGAATGTTATTTCTTTCCAGGCATATATAAAAGACGAGAAAAACTCTTTTGCTTTATCCATGAATAATTTGGAACCAACATTAAATTAGCTTTCGATGGGGAAATAAACGATAGAGAATAAAAAAGGCATAAATAAATTGCAAATACTTTATTTTATGAACATAAATGCATTTAACGATCTTCATAAATCATGGCTTTTAAATACTCCTGCAATCCTCGTGGTCTTATGTAATAAATGAACACAGGGGTTCGATATAATATTTTTTGTGGGTGCACACTAATGCCAAACAAATTCATGAATATTGGACTAATGGAGTTTATATATATATATATATATATATATACATATATATATATATATATATATATATATATATATATATATATATATATATATATATATATATATATATATATTGTAATAAAAATATAACTATTAATAATGTTATGATTGCCTTTTTATGATATTTGTTGTGTTCTTCTTCTGCCAATATATTATCTATTTATGTATTTAAAATTTTTAAGAAATTATTTTGACATTGTAGAGAACTGATTTTTTTAAATACAGCCATTACTTACTTAAACAGCAAAGAAAATTTATCTCGACTTGATGAGTTATCTGTTGACAACCAAGGACAAAAAATTGGATTCCCATGTAGATGCATAGTTTAGTCTTGAGGAATAAAATAAAAGATTTAACTTTTATAAGTTATGATGGATTAAAAAGTAATTCCTTAGAACAGCATCAATATTTATTGACATTTTTCCCTTTTTCTTGACACTTTGACGGCTCATTGATTAACAATAATAATCCCATCAGTCGATTAGTCCAATACTTTTCTTTCCTTTTTTCTTGAGTCCATTTGTGGATCACTGCCACATAGGGTGAGAGTGTTTTATATTACTCATGACATTTTCTCCAATTTCTATTCCTCAAGACATAACAGTTAGACTTAGACGGGCTCAAGGACAATGCCTTAGAGTAGGAGAGTTTGGACACATGACAGCTGAATTTGGGTTTGACAAAAGCTCATAACAGAAGGATTCCATATCATACATTTACGAAATGTATGATATGATATATGTATGATATATAGCAAAATCTATTTGCTATGAATTTTCTTCAACCCCATGTTATGATTCATCACTGCTCATGGGATAATGATAATAAGTATTCCTCCCTTTTCGTCTTCAGTTGCTGCCTTGGACATTGATCTCTTTTGTATTTAGTTTATTGTGCATTCAATTATTACCGTAGATATATAAAGACATAAAGCTTATTGGATTATTCAAAGAAATACCTGATAATGCCCAATGTAAACAAATATTTATATATATATTATCAACTTACGATGACGTAGGTCAAATTACTTTGTTTATATTGGGCAATGGTGACAGCTGAAAGATGTTTCTTTGGTATTGAAGGGAATATACTCTCTACATATATTCTTATATCTCAATGGTTATTACTTAGGTCGGTGGTTTATACAAACAAAAACTTATATGTTGTTCTGTTGCAAGCAATTTTGGATCCTTCTTTGTAAAAACAAGTTGAGCCTTCTCATTGCTTGATTAATGCCTTGATTTTTTTTGCTAAGAGGAAGTCTAGAAAACAATAAACATTTCATTTTTTCTTATATTATGAGCCCCTTTCAACACTACAAACGGTATAGATCGTGTGTGAATGTGTGTGTATATACACACATTTATATACATTTCTAAAAATAGGGTCCCATCTTTTCATTCTTTCATTTGAGATTCCCCACTTTTAAGAACCATAAATCATTAAATAAAAGGCGAGAAGGCCTAGACTTATTTGATATTAATTCCATCATTTCACACCCCCTTGCCTGTACAACTAGGCACGAAAGAAAACTAAAGGGCCCTCGTGAAATATTATGAGGCAGGATAAATTTACATACGTACATACACTCAAAAGAGAGTGCCAATTCCTTGAGTTTTATATTGAATTTTACTTCATCGGTAGGACACATTTATTATAACCTACCAAGGAGTGTGCTTTCTGTTATTATTATTTTACACAGACATGCATTTAAGAGGGGGGGGGGGGGCTCTTATCACTGAAACACACACACATATCATATATATACATTTATTTACATCTTAAAATGAATAGTTCCATGAAGCTCAATTCCATTCTTCTTTAGAAAAGTAACCATTCAAAAGTCAGCTTTTTGCGTGAAAATAATTGATTTTTTAGTTACTTATATCATTTGCTGCTTTAAAAAAATAGGGGGAAAAGCTTTTTAATTTGATGCATATGTTTGTACGAGAGTAAAATGCAATTACTTACGCTTATTAGTTTCTTTGATGAAGGCTTAATATGTTTGAAGAAACGGGAAAAAGTCCGTTTCAATTAAAATGCAAAGCGGAGAATGGGTGTTGCGAGAAGAAAAAACTCTTTTTTTCCTTAAAATATATATTTTACAAGCTTTGACATTATCTGATATACTTGTATGGGCTTTTGGGTAAATTACAAGAAAATGTATATTTTTAAATGTCTGTGGTGGACCTGTAAAGATGTGTTTTTGATAGTGTTTGTGATGTTTCTGTTTTTTGGATTTTGACGTGCTTTTATTTCATATCATTAAAATGATTGATACAAAAAGTTACATTTAAATATTTATTTTAAACTATAATGTTTATTTATGTATTATTTTTATACACAATTCTACTGCCTTTTTTACTTTGTATCTTCTGTATCTTTTGTTACAAATGAAATAAAGACCTATAAAAAAATTATTATCTTTTAAATAGAAAATTTGTTAATTATTAAAGAGTATAAATTGTTGAACAATTATTATTTTTATAAATTTTTGATATATTTTTTCATCGAATAAAATATGACTCCACCCCTTGAGCATTCGTATCTGAAAATTAAAATCCACTAAATTATCTAAATTAGAGATAATCAACATGTGCCACAGTCCAATTTACCAACTCTGCAAGCCAAGGAAAAACGGCCCTCAAAGGATCCTTGTATGATGTATTTTTAAAATATAGAAATGTTTAAGTTACTCTTATATATATTATATATATATATATATATATATATATATATATATATATATGCAACAACTGTTCTTTTTAATTTAGAGGACAAAATGTATTATGCCATCAACAACGCGGGAACTTTTAAAGTATACCAGCCAAGACTTACTGATACATACATATAAATATGAAGAAATCATTTCTAGTTTGAAGTAATACTGTATAAGGATTAATTTTCCACAAGATTTATATGGACTTAAAATCTATATACTAGGTATATTCATTCAGGGAGGAGAGATAGAGTACATCTTATGAATATACATACATATATGCAGTATATAGAGTTCATGATTCTTCTACCTCAACGGAATATATAATGTTTAAAGGAGAAAGTCTCTTAAATCTTTTCTTTTATGCAAAGTGGAAGTAAATCAAGTATTAATTACAAACATTTGGCTTATCTGTATATGTATTTATAAATTAGTTCATAAAATATAAAGGAAAATATTATAAAAGTATATTAATTAGTGGGTTACATGTAAAATTAAGAATCATATAATTCAACCTGCAATTTATCTGAGGTTTTAATCAAGTTTATTATAGAGTACTCATACGTAATGTAATTATTATATGAAGTCTGTTTCTAAACATTTCTGAATTTTAGGTAATTGTAGACGCCATCACAAGACTTCATATTAACAACACATTTGGAGACTATCCCTGGTCATAGATAGACATATCAAAGTATGACAAAAGACTGATTCAAATATTTTATATAAGAAGAAACATGGTTTACGGATTAGCTGTAGATGGCATCCCCATATGCTTCCTTTATCTTAACACTACATACTGTAGTTTTAATAAAGTAAAAACTTTATACCTTTGCAATATTTTTTATTATTATTTTATTTTAATACTTTTTTATCCAAAAAATATTTAAAGACCTTTTTTACTTTCATTGTTACTTATTTCATAATATCAATCCTTATATTTGTTCATATTGTAATTTACTTCAAACCTTCACAAACATAAACATGACTCCTCGTTTATCATTTGTTTATTAATCAAAAAGCAATTACAAAGAGACTGACAAATAACTCTTATATTTGAATCGAAGATCTTAGAGCAATTATGATTGGGGCAGCGGCTCGTTATTCAGCCCTCTCAATAAAAATTCCCAATTCATCTGCGACGTCATGGACATGGGGCGGAGATTTGACTAAGTTTATTCCTTCAAATTCTCTCGAATACCTCAAAGTCATAATATCGACAATAAGACGACATTAACGTTTATATTGAATAATAAATAATTTTAATAAGTCATTTTATTTTATGGTTTTATCTTAAGACAGTTACGTTACAAACAGAACATAAATGAACATTATAATTAAAAATTACTGTCTAAAGATTGTGTTTTTTATCTCCTATTTTTTTGTGTATTCTTATATTTTACACTGTATGGATTTTAGCTAATAAATAAACACCTTAACCATAAATAAAGCAATTACCATTTCTGTGTCCTAACTGTAATTAATAAATTATATCGTAAGGTTTTTTAAAGCTTTTGCCATAAAGTAAGATTATCGATGGTCCTCAATAGGGGTCCTTTAAAAGGTATACTGTACATACTTCTCTATTGGAGACACAAAGTATTTCACAGATGTTAATATGTAATATGATATTTATATCAATATAAATCTTTTTTATGTATATTTTGTACCACAGTTATGCTTTTTGCAATGGTGTAATAAGTCTGTCGATACTAAAACCTAAATGAACATTTTACATTATGCTACTTATTTGCAACTAATTCACGTAATAACAGCTACATCACGAAAGACAATCAAAGCCCTGATATCCGTATATATATTTTGAAATATCCTATATACAAAAATGTACTTATTTGAAATATACACATAAGAAAAAAAAATCATACAGTCTTTATTAAGCAACTATTTTTATCTCTTTGATTAAGTAATTTTATTATAACACATATAATTATTCACTATAAAAAATAACCAATTTATCTGATAAGTCTTTTTATAAATTGGTATATATATATATATATATATATTATTTCTCCATTTTTAAAAGTATTTTTTATATTAAAAGTTAATTCACCAATATTGTTTTGATTATATTCAATATATATATTTTACTGAGTTTTGTTAAAATAAACTATAAAATAAAAAGGGTATTTTTGTAGAGAATAAAGAAAAACAAAAAATACTTGATTATTTAACCAATTATGTAATTTTGTCTTCACGGTTAAAAAGCAGAAATAAACAATCATATAAATATATTAATTATAACATTTAGATTTGATAATTACTAAAAGTATTAAAAAAATTATTTGTATAAAGATATTATGGGGGAAATATTTGTAGGTTTTGTGTTAGAATGACATGTGAATAGTAATTTTTTACACGCAACTATGTAAATATGTAAAGTATTTAGATCATTTATTCATAATATGAGGCTTATGATTAATCTTCTAAAATTGTGTTATATGTGTTATATATTTTTTATTCCTTCTTGACTATATATTAGGTTGTTCCATAAATAATGAGGTAGGTTAGTTATCTCGACAAGTTCACACGCTATCGCAAAAATTTCAACGGGAGCGTTCTTATCGCATATTTTGCATGGGAAAGACTGTATGGCGCCACTCGAGTTAGTATATAAGGTGAGTAATAGCGTCATTTCTATCATTTATTCTACTCGCCGCTGAAAATGGAGACACCCGACTTTCGCTCCTACTTACCTAATACATTGTATGAGAGACTCAATCGGATCTGGTTTTTCCTTATAAACTCGAGTTTGTGCTGCAGCCCAGAAGTGAAAAACCAAAGGGCTGAGATCTGGACTGTGAGCTGGCCAGGGATTTTCCGTCCTTCTGCTGATGACTCGGCCTCGAAACTTTTCACTTATAAATTCTAAAGCTGCATTTGTGCAACGTTGTGGAGCGCCGTCTTGCATACACCAAAGTGAAGAACGAGTTGCAGAATGGCGCAGCCTGAGCCAAATTATATCCTGGAGCAATCTGAGATATGAAACATCTTTAACTGACGACAAATGACTGTCATCTTCAAGGAATTCGATTGGAATTTGGTCTTTCACTTCTGGGCTGCAGCACAAACTCGAGTTATAAGGAAAAACCAGATCCCATTGAGTCTCTCATACAATGTGTCCAAACCTTTGCTGAAGGATATAGCCAGGAGACGATCAAAAACGTTGAAGAATGTCCTGAAGCGTGCGTCGTTCTGTCGTCAGGCTGTAAGGGGTCATTTCCAGCAACTTTTGTAAGGCTTCAGATGTGCCTCTTATGATATAGGACAATGAATTTTTTATAATCATAAAAATCCATTCTTTTCCTTTAAAATGGTGTATCTATGAGGTAACTTGACGAATTTTAAGTACTTCTAATTCGCAATTTAAAAATTCCATTTCTGATGGAACTGTATGTCATTAGAAACCATTTTGGTGTTAAATGGAAATCTAAACATAGCCTCATCAATTTATGTCACAAAGTGTTCTTCATGGTTGTACATTGTACACAAACAACTTAGTTCGATTTAATGCGTCCTGTCTTATTACAATTATTTAAAACAAAAAATAAAGGTTGGCGACGAGTTAAAAAAACTATGTAAACTAAGGAATAATCTTTACTCTGCGAAAAGTGATATATTGGAATTTATACATTTTATTGTGTGTTGCTTATTATGATTTGTTACTTTTATTTGGATTAAACTATTTCAGATCATTATAACGTCTTTGCCATTCTCTTATACACAAAGATATTGGGCAATGTTTTGATATTGACATCTATCTTTTACGTTTTGAAATCTAATTACAAATTTTAATATTAATTCATACATTTGATTATGTGTAATTTCTCAGAATAAATAAAGTGATCAAGAAAAAACCCGTAGAATACTCGAATTTTTATTATGTATGTTTTAGCATAATTGTATTATGTTTTTAGTTACATTGGTTATGTTTAGTTTTAAAATTCTTATAGTTGCTTCGCCAAAAATACTGTGTTAATTTGATAGCTTTTACCTGATATTATGTGTTATTTATTGTATAAGTTCTACCCCGCAGCAAAAAGAAAATAAATAAAAATCTTTAATTAAGTTTTAATTATGAATTTGCTCTGGTTTTGAGGTATTTATTTTATTTACGTAATAAACGTACATGAGGCTTAGAAAATTCACGCATTTAGCCTAAAATTAATAAGTATTTTCCAAAAAGTATCATATACAAAGATCTATCTTATCTAGATGGGTTCACTACCGATTGATACCGAATTAGGTTTCGGTGAGATGGGTCCGATCAAGGATCTAATCAAACAAACATACAAACAAGGTTATATCTTAAAGGCCCTCATACCGACATATTTTTTTATAATGTTTAGGGCATCAACATGAATATAATATACTATTATAGTGATGTCACACGTCTTCCCACGAACTTGAAATTTTAAATAACATTCTTTATTAATAGCTAATACTAAAAATAGCAATTACGCGGACAATTTCTTCCTATGGGCTGTCGGTGATTCCCTTGAGGAAGTTGGGCTCTTGTTAGAGACGAAGGCGGATGCCTTCTCTAAATATGCAGGGGGGAATGGTTCGTCCTTAACGCCGCCAAGACCCAATTCATGATTGGGGGCAAAGCAAGAAGAAAGACACTTCAGCCTTCACCATCAGGGTTGGGGGCGTCGAGTTGCACCCATCCGATGAGATTGAGTTCATTGGGGTCAAGTTCGACTCAGACTTCACCACCGCACCCCACAATGCCTACGTGGTAAGGCAGCAAAAACAACGGGTAGCACTCATCTCAAGGTTGGCCGTTCATATTCCGAGAGGAAAATACCTTCGGCAAATGGCCAGGGGGCTTATGGTTGGTAAGCTTCGTATGCAGCCGCGGTCGTGACGACACCTAGGTTGATGATAAGAATAAGGAGCCGGATGCCGCACACAGGGCCGTCCATGTCACCATCAATGACGTGGCAAGGAGCATCGCCGGTTGCAGGAGACGGGACCCCATTCGGATCGAGGATTTCCTTAGGAGTGCAAAAATTCCCTCCCTCACGAGATAACCGTCATGGCTGTGGCAGTAGAGACCTGGAAGTGGCTTCCACCCAAACGATGGGGGATGTGGTGCAGAAACCCTAGGAAAAATGTAGGAAAAAAACCCACAGTAAACCCGGGTTTTTAACCGGTTTTTCGGGGGTTTCTTTTTTTTTTAAAATTTTGGGTTTTACATTACGACTGAGGGTGATAAGACGTAGTTTGAGAGGCTTCGATCCAAGCAACTGAGCAAATTTAGCCCAAAATTCGACGTAAATTATCTACCACGCTCCGTCGTGATTATTTCCGAAACAACCAAAGCGAGCTACCTATCCGTGCATCATAGTCGCCACGAAGTTTCAGCTGAGATATCCGAGATTGGAATGGCCTCAGGCTACCTAGTCCACCGGTCGATGATGGTTAGGAGGTAACAGAAACCTTCGCTGATGGGGGAGGCCCTACAATATCCACGTGGATATGCGAAAACCGCCCTGTAGGAGCCCTCGAACTTTTGAATGGGGTGGTGCGTGTGCCGATGGACATTCGAGGTGTGACATTCTTGACAGGCGTGTACCATACGAGCAATATCAGCCTTCCTTACCAAACAAAAACGGTTGAGGATTATATGTTGTGTAGCTTTGATGACCGGGTGTAAAAGTTGGTGTGCATACGTATGAATATTTATTGCCGCCATGAGGAAGGGACGCGGGGCTTGGAGAGCAGATGATCACGTCAAAAACGAGGTTGATGCCGTCATGAGGGAATTATTTCGATCCTTAGACCGGTGATCTGTGAAAATGGTAATATCTTTACCTTCAACGAGGTGGCGGATAAAAGTACCGGTAGTTTCCCAAATAGAAAGTAGCTCCCGATCAAACGTACTGTTAATTTTGGTGGTTTGTCTAAGGACTTGCTGAAGAAGGCGATGGCCATCCACGCGTCGTCGACA
>CP045891.1:3851442-3958640 GCA_013387185.1 Caligus rogercresseyi
GGTGCCGGGAGCGTCTTCCTCCTCGGAATTGTTCCCTCCGTCTAGGGAACCCTCCCCCGTCTCTCTCGCCTCGTTTTGTCGTGAAAAATTTCCCCTCGGAAGGCTCATGACGGCGGAAATTTGCCTCTCGATTGTATATTTAGGGTGATAACTTTTTTACAACCTCATATTCCTGTATCATCATATGATGAACTTTTATGAAAGATTAAATAATCTATTTTTTAAGTTTATTTGATGAAAAAACGTCACGCACAATATACTTTTAAATAATTTAATTAAGAGCTTTTTGGCCAGTTCTTGAAGTCAAATGAAATATATTCCAGTTTAAACAAAAACTTTTAAGAATGATATTTATACTATTGTATAGCTGTATAAAGGGACAAAAAACAATTGGTCAATGGCAATTGGTCACATTAATGTCATTGGAAAGGACGAATCTCAGGGGAGGTTGTCCTTGTTGCGGCAGGACTTGTCCAAGTCCTGCATAACTTTGATCGCACGCTCGCAGCATTGGTTGCTTCGGGCAATATTGATGGGCGATTCATCTCTTTTCCAGTGGGTTTCTAAGCATTTGAGACCTTTGGGTATCCATCCAGAGCAGATGATAGTTCTTCGAAATCCTCATTGCGGAACAATTGGTTGCTAAACCAATGGCCGGCCCATTGGTAAGAAATAAATGAACAGATTTTACGCAGCCTGGTTCGAGTTTCAGGCATCAGAATGAATGCAAGGAGGGCTAGAATGGCACGAGAGTTCCAGCGTGCATTGCTGATGTTAGGAATCTGCTGAAAGTTAACAAAAGGGACCTCATCTTTCTCAGTGAAGTGTCGGAAGACACGAGTAAGGTGATACAGAAATTTCATGTCGTCTCTCCAACCGCCTGTTTCTTTGATCTCAGCTTTCCCATTGATGAAAGCTGCCTTCAATTGGTCATACATGCGCACCAAGTCCTTCACAAAGAAGTACTCAATATCTGGAGATTTGGTTGAGTCGTGGAGCTCATCGTCCATGACAATACGGAGGATGCGATCGAGCACATGGTGCTGACAACTGATAAACTTGGGTCTGTGGCTCCCATTCTTTTCAAACATTTGCTGCAGCCGAATGACAACACCAGACTTCTTCCCGGTGTTGACGCTTGTCGTGTCGGCAATTATCATCAAAATTGATCCCCACAAGTTGAACTCCTGCAAGACATCCTGGAGCCCTTTTGCAATGGTTGCAGCTGTACCGTCCTTCAATTGAAGCACAGTCAATTTGATTTCCTTTGCTTCATTTTTTAGGACCACTGCTTGGTGTTCAATGCCATTGATTTTTTTACCATCGAAGTGCAAGCTCCACTTCTCCTGATGAAGTGTGCTAACCAAGTGCTGCTTCACTTCAGCAGCTCTCCTGTAGAGAGCTTTGTGGATTCCTGGCTGACTTGGGTCCGGATCTCGATGCCCTCACCTGAAAGCTGACGGCATACCTTTGCTGCTTTATGGGTCGATAGCTTTGAGCTTGTAACAAGTCGCCTTGCAACACCAGTGGGGTTATACTTCCTTGTTCTTGTTGATGGTGCAGCCTCATCCTCCATAGAACTGTCTTCACTAGTGTCACATGGTCCGTACCTGTTTCAGAAGAATCTAATGCTACTGAACTGGACTCAGTTGCTGAATTGGACACATCCACATCCAATGTATTCCTCGCTTGGATGGGTGGATGGTCGGGCACTGGCACGTTTGCCAGTAGAATAACCGACCTGGCCTTTGCTCTGCATTTGCAGTTCGTAGAGGTTCTTATCCTCTTTGCAAAGCCATTGACCTTTCACCTTGGTCACATCGACACGTTCATCCAATGAATCAAAGTTTTGCTTTTTCCTGCAATGGTCATACTCTTGCAGAGCTTTTCTAGTTTTGCACGGATGGCTTGATCTGATACAGGCGGGAAGTTCAATGTCGTCCTCCATAAAGCTTTCAGTTCCACAGCAATCAGACCGACCCTCTCTTTCCGTTCTTTTGCGATGGATTCAAGGGATTTGAAACGTCCCATCACGTGGCTTTTCAGGGGCATGCGGCTCCGGTCACTCAGGGGTTCTTCGTGGATTGCCACATTGCCTCTTCTTGATGGTGCTTGGAACTGGACCAAGTTCATTCTCTCCCGGTTTCCTTGGTTCTTCTCTGTGGTAGAGGAACTTTTTTTAAACGGCATGCTGTTCTTTACTAAGCTATACTCCTAGGAACAGAATGTATAAATAGAAGATTCAGAACACTGTAGACGGTCAAGCAAAGTGGTAGAATATTATAAAACCTCACGTGAGGTTTGTCCCCTTTAAGCTTCCCCAGCCAGCACATCGTGTTCAACTGGTTTCGGATTATTCAATCCGGTTAATTCATTAAAGACACTTTGTAAATGTTTCCTTATCGTTATCGAATTTAGCCCTTATTTACGTTAAGGGTGAATTTTTCAAAGTGATTTGTGCGTGACCTTTTTTGTTAGTTCAATGAAATAAAGGTCATTTTAGACAATATAAGCCAAGTTCATTCATTTGTGCTACAGGTATCATTTTTGTGAAAAAAATCAAAAGTTATTACCCTTTTGTATATATCGTCTATTTCATTTGTAACAGAAGATACAAAGTAACAAAAGGTAGTAGAATTGTGTATAAAAACTAATACCAAAACTAGGGCTATATACACTCAGAAGAGGGTACCTCCGCCGATCCCCACAAACTTCCCATTCAAACATTCTCCCTTTCACACGCCCGATTTTCCTATCTCTCTATCTTTGTTTCCTCTCTGTTGCTCATTTTGCATAGTAAAACGCACTCAGAGACGGGAAGAGGAAGAAGTTTAAGCTACGTCAACTGGGTTAACATAGTCTTGAGCTGATATATGACCAATAATACGTCAATGATATTTTTTTAGCGTTGTATCTTCCTACTCCCTGAATAGAGACCCCCATTTCATTATTATTTTAGAAGTATTTTGCTCATTTTCCTATTAAAAAAGCACTTAGAGTGCCAAAATTTAATCACTTTTCCTTTTGGTATTTTCAACAACTCCACAAAGTTTCATTGAATCCGTTCAGTACTTTTTGAGTTAATCCTGCTGACAAACAAACCAACAAACGCCAGTGAAAACAATACCTCCTTCGGCGGAGGTATAAACATTATAGTTTAAAATTAGACTACTACCAAAGACCTAGCTACAATAAGGACACAACAAAGCGTTAAAAAAGTTTACAATATATATACTAAATTTTGTTGACACGTTACAAGACATAATATAAAATAACATTAAAACCAAAAACAACAATAATTTAAAACTTTCGGTTGTAATAGTAAAAAATACTGTTTTAACAATTTTCTTTAGATGGCAAAAATATCTGTAGGAGTTCAGCCACTGAAATTCACGAAGTCGATGGCGTCGTTCCATGAAGACCGCTTTGCTCGGGAATTTTGAGGTCAAAAATGGTGTATCTCGCCGAAGCCGAGATTAAAATGCCCCTCAGATCTTCTCGAAGTAGAAACTCCCCATACGTCAACCTAGAACTAATCAGAGCTTTGGCACTTAAGAGCGCAAAGTGAATGGCTTCAAGTTTTCGCGATGTTTTCCTTTCTTTCTTAGAAAACCCATATTACTACTGCCTTAAGATCTTTGGAAGACGACATGTTTAAAATCAAAAACTCAGTTAAAATTGAGGCATATGGACAGTCAACAAATGCATGGATTGTAGTGTTAAAAATTTTCCCCACAATCTTTACAAGGACCATTAAAAAAAGAACACGGGTCGAGATTTGAATTGTGAAGTGAACTTCTTTCCTTCCATCACTCCAAGCAGTGACTCCTTTATTTTTATGACCCAATCCTCAGAGACTTTAAGGTCTTTAATCGTTTTTTGGCAATGCTTACTCACCTCCTTATCATACAAAGACAATACATTTACTTTAATGTGCCAAGGACATGGAGGACGATGATAACTGCACGCTTTCATGAGAGGGTATTTAAATTTCCCGTGGCTAAATGAAGAATAAGATTTCTTCTGGAGGTCGTGGAAAGTAAGAATGCCTCCCATTAGTGCCACACCTTCCAAGTTATAGGGTCTTCATTTTTCTTGAAAAAAGACTTTTTGTCCCTGTTGGTTCGATAATATCTACCGTTGAACTTGAGTCAAAAGATATAGACCCACTTTTGCTCTTCAACTGGTTCATCTTGCCTTTGGAGACTCTATCAGCCATGTTCTGCTCCGTGAGCAGGTGCTTTGTAGCCCTGGCCCTGCTCCTGTATCTAAGGTCGATCTTGATAGCCTTTTCAATTGTGCTCCTGTGCACATTTCGGTCCTTGGCTAACTTGGAGATAGGGGTGTCTGGTTGAGCATCAATGGACCTCTTGAGACCTGCCAAGAACCTTGGAGTCCGGATTTTGTCTGCTCTTGAGCTGTGGTCAGCTCTCCTGTCCTTCCCCTCATTGTCAAATGCCTTGACAACCTTATACACAGTAGATATTGGTAATGAAAGAACTCAATAATCTCTTGAGGCGTCCGCCCCGCACGACGAGCTTCGCATATAGCATCTCTCCGGACTTGTTATTCTTAGGCCACGTGCTACTGAAAATCTCATAATATAAAACGTCAGCTGTTGAATGCAGCTTGTCTTAAGGTTTTACTTTTTTCCAATGCAACATCTCAAACAATCACAATCGGCATTTGAAATAATTCCCGTTTTACCGTCGGGACCCTGTATGTATATTGATTTTTTAAACTAAATATCAACTAAACTTGAAGATAAAGGCAAGAAATGTTGTTAGGAATTTTATTTATTGTTATACAATTTTATAGTCCAAACAAATTATCACTATAACAGCCTTATGTTCCTTTGGATTATTAGTTGTTGTAAAATATCCTTTAGAAAAATATGGGAAGGACAATTTATAAATCTCCATAACAGTTATTTTCTAGACTCTGGCACCAAATGGTCATCTTAAAGCAAATAGTTAGCTAGTTATAAGACAATAAAAATCCCTTGGATCCCTTCTTCAAAGTCTTTAAAAATATTATATTCTGTGGACTATAATACACGATCAAACAATGCTTCAATCGTTCATTGATTTAGCATAATGGTGATGCCTCATATCATAAGAAACACGTAACATCCATGAAGTTTTACAACCAAAAATCTAGGATCATTCGAGGTTTCTGATAGTTAAGCTGATAACATAATTAGCATAAATACAATTTCCTCTACACTTTATATCTTTGCTTAAATGTGCATATTTAATGTAGAGATAATTAAATTGATAAAAAGTTTATATTAGAGAAAAGATGTAGCTGTTTTTTTGTTATTGCAAAAGTTATTTTAGATCTGAGACTTGATTACTTTTTGTTACATTTGTTTCCTTGTATGCAATAAAATATGTGTATGTACTGTTATCTTTTTGTGTGGTGCATCACGTTTCCTGTAGAGACAAAAAGTTTTTTTTGTGCTTCACAGATGATTTCATAATATAATGAGAAAAAACATTTTGAAGGGAAAAAAACATAGGACAAGAAGATTAAATGGATTCATTAAACGGAGCTGAGTTCAGGGAAAATTACAGAAAGAGACCAAAGGTGTCTTTCAATGCACTTCCGTCTTATTGGTTTAAAGGATTGTAGTTTTTTAAAAACAATAAGAATCCATTAATTTAAAATATAAACTATTAAAAATTCAGAAATAAAGAGCTCAAAACATAATAAAATCAATAAATCATACTTCAAAGCATATTTAAACAAATTAATACAGAGATAGGTCTTGATTTTTTAATACAAAGCTAAGTCTTTTAAAAATGGTTCTACAATATTTATTGCGACATAATGCATATATTATTATCTTAAACTAAAACTGTTAAAGTAACATGAATATGTGAAACCAAATTATGATTTTATTCGAAATATCTTCGTTTAACACAATTGATCAAACAACAGTTAAGTTTCTCAAGGCATGTAGGAGCACAAAATATATTTATATTTGTCAACAATGAAGGTCAATTTTTGTACTTCCTTGAATATTACAAGTTATTTTAGAAAGTTTAAAGCTCATGCCCATAAACGCATAGGTTTTAATAATAACTCCCGATGGTTAATAAAATAGGGTAAAGCCAGCTCGAGAATGGATAAATCTCCTAATGCTATGTAGTGAAGCAGGAAAGAGATTAATACAATTACCCACTTTGTCATCAAAGCAGTCTCATAAACAAGGAGAAAAAAATATAAGAAGCATTGCCTACGGATATAAAGCAATTGAATCACAAATGACAAGTCTTCTAAACATACTTCCAAGAAAGAAACTAATACAACCTATGCATACTGAAACTTTGAAAATGCAAGTTTAAGGATGAAGTAAACATTTTATATCAGTATAATTGTCATGTTTATGTTTGGTAACCATTAATTAACTTAGATTGCGTATCATACAATATTTTAAGAATACATTATAAGAAGTATATTGAAATCGAGGTGCCTGTCATACTTTATACATTTTTATAAATGTATGAAATACTGGATTTATTCTCATTGTCACATTTCATATCCTTATCGAATCAACTTTTCCATACTCATATATAATATATATATAGCAACGTCAAGTTATCATAAATCAAAGTTTAAAAATATATTCGTCTCTATAAATATATATATATATATACATAACATATATATATTGTATATTTATATATTTATATATATACCTCCTGTGATAAAATGCCTTTACGAAGGAATAGACGATATTATAAATGGCATTAATGCCGGTTGGACGGCTAGACAAGTCCTGAACAAATTTATAAATCAGCCAAAATAACTTTAAAATCACGCGCCAGTTCGTGGATGTCTTCTTAGATGACGAAATTCTTCAATGATTTTTTTAACAATAGTTGTAATTAATTGATACGAGTATATGTGCTTTTAAACGTTTTTAGTATGTATTTTAGTAGTTATTTGGATTGTTTATGTGTTGTTTGTTCACCGTTTGTATGTAAATGAAATATACCTCACCTTTAGGGTATATGCCTAACGGGTTGCTGCATTAAATTGCAGTTTCCGTTACCCCATGAGAAGCTTAACCGCATATACTCCTGGGGGGGAAAATTGAAAAAAAACTTTAAAATCAATTAGAAAACAGGTAGCTAAGAAAAAAAATTAAAGAAAAGAAAATTCGAACCCTTTTAGAAAACTCAGAAAATATCGGACTACAAAAACAGCTTGAGGAATTTATGGAATATTAAATTCAAGGAGCAAAAGTGAGGACTAGAATGCTCAACAAAAAAATCAAATCAAATAACTTTTGCCTATTGAAATACTTGGAGAAAAAGAGGGAAGAACTCAATATGAACGGCCAAAAAGTTACAGCACCAGAAAGAATTGAAAATATGATAAAAAATTATTAACAAGATCTTTATCTATCGAAAGAGCCGGTATATATTTACGAAAAGTAAACAACTACTTGACGAAGGAAGAAAAAGTTGTCTAGTAAAAGTATTACCAAGGAAGGGTAAACAATTATATAAAACCAAATTAAATAATAATAAAACTCCCGGACTTCAGGAATACCAGCTGAGCTATATAAAAACATTTCCAAAAATGGCAAATTTGTTCAACGAGTACTTCTATGAAAATGGACCTGACAAAATTATAAAAAAGGCTTTATTATGCACTTTCCAAGAAAAGAAAAACCTTCATGAAATTTAAAAATGGAGGCTTTATTGGAAACAGAGTACAAAATATATAGTGGATGCCTACTCGAAGACTAAAAGCATCTTGGGGAATATTTTTCCTGATGCCAGTTTGTATTCAGAAAAGACAGGATAATAATATGATAATAATTATAATGTTTCGGTCCCTTCAATCAATAATTGAGGATTCTAAATATAAACAAAAGAGTTTTGTCTACTTGTATTGGATTTTAAAAATACTTTTATTATAAAGAACATGGTTTTCTTGTAAAAACAAAATGAGATGTATGTGGCTCCCAAAGGTTTATATCGACGCAATCAAAAATATTTCATCGGAAGCGTAGTCAGCGATTGATGTCGTTGGAGAGCCAGTCATGAAACTCTTAAGGGGAGCCCAACAAGGGGATCCAATCAGCCCACTTCTCTTTTCCTTAGCATTGTGTCCACTCCCAAGGAAAATGGATCAGCTCCTCCGGGGGTATGAAGTAGAGAAGAAAGAATCACCAACATCTTATTCGCTGACGACTGCACCTTGTTATTTGGTGGGTAGGAGAAACCACGAGCTCATCATCCTTACAAATCCGGGAAGAAATTGGAAAAGAGTAACGAATGGGCACAGAAGAACCTAACTTGCGTAGAGGACAAAATCACTCGAACAATTTCCAGCCTGAAACGATATAAAATGGACATATGAGACAAAATTGTGAGTTGGAATGTCACTCTACTCCCAAAAATAAATCACGTCATTCGATGCACTCCCTTCGATCCAACGGCCGCTCGCGCGTGGAAAAGGAAAGCAATATAATGTTTTGGCACTCCCCAATCCATCGGACATCACAGACTCTTCGTCCCCAAGGCAAGTGGTGGACTTGGAATGGTGGACATTGAACTCACTGGAAAGTTTTACTTTTTTCTTTGTCTAAGCAGGTCAAATTGGTCGAGTTATCCATGAAAAAAATGTATCTCAAGTCATGCAGGAGGAATCTTCTCAAACCTCCACAAGCGTCTCGTTGGAAGGAACTAAGCCCATCAAATGAGGTACTCAACACTTACTGGATATCATTGGGAGCCTGTAGTCCAATCCAAGGCAATCGGCTGATCCAAATAGCCATCTCAAGCAAGCTGAGGAAATACTTGAGTCTCGAAAGATTCAACGACGTCCTTGTCCTGGAGGACATAAGCCACCATTGGATTTATTTTTTTATGAAGTCTCTCAGACAGAATTCAAGCCAAGAAGAACATTCATCCACTAGCAGAGGTCCTGAATGTCCCAAATTATATTCTAAAGGATTTACAAAGGATTTACACAACATTTGACCTAACACATAACTATATGTTTATATATTTATATATATTCCTTTCATTAACACAGAACAAGGCCTGATTCAATGTAACAGGCCTTCCACATGTTGTGAATAATAAATTCTTGGTTGAAGAGAGAAAGGAAAAACAGTAAAATGTGACTTTCTCTTCTCCCTTTCTCGAAACTGCACACACTATCATAAATATATGGTCTGATGCAAGCGATATAAACAAAAGCAAATTATAAACATGTACGTAGTGAACTAAATGGGGCACAGCTATATGTACATATGTTTTTTCATATGCATAAAGTTAATGAGTTTACTACTATATTGTTTTTTAAATGATGGTTTAATGGGTAAATCGTACACAAAATCCTCTTGAAGACTGTTTAAAATTGATTTGGTAAATATAATTCTAGAAGGTTGTCCAGTCACTTTCATAAAAATCATTTCTATGTTAATGCAAAGACTTTAAATGTTTTACTTGTTTTTATCACAAATACTACATTTCTGAATTGTAGCAAGTCTTCGATGTCATTATACTAGATAAATACGTTTAAAGTAAATATTGAATTATATTATTTGTGCATATGTAAATGAATGAAGAAAAGTCTGTTTTTCAAGCATGTTGTGTTATATTTTTTATACCATACTTCTAAAAGTTGTCATTTTCTTAATTACATAAATATAAAGATAAGTTTTCAAAATCTATTACCTAAATAAGGTTTGGAAATGTATTTTATTGCCTGGCGACACCAACTTCTCCAACATGAACTCCCTATTGCATATATCAACACGTGCCTCTGAAGGTCAATTCAAAAGATTAGTACTCTCTCTTTTTCCAATGAATAAATAAATAAATCACAACAGCACTTTCAGTAGAATTCAATTTTCTTACTTGTTCGTTCATAACTGAAAAACTCTTCTAAAGCACTGGGTTTTTTTCAATGATATATATATAGATATATTATATATATATAGATATATATATATATATATATATATATATATATATATATTATATATATATATTAGATATATATATATATATATATATAGATAACATATATATATAAACATATATATATATTATTATTTATAATACCCTTACAAAACAGTTTTATGACATAAGAAGTGATTCATTATATCATAAAATTCATATAATTTTCGTTTACAATCCCATGGTTTTAGGATTAACAATTTTTCTAACTTGCTTGGTTTGAATTTATAAAATGTTTTGGACATTAATTTGAACTATATTTTCATTTTTACGTAACTTCCTATATAGATTCGTTGTTTGTACTTTAAAGTGTATATTAAACATATATATATATATATATTTATATATCAAAGAGACGAAAAATAATTAAAACTTTGAAATTGGATCGGTAATTTTTTTTTTCTCTTCAGCAAGGTCTTAATTCATTTTTTAATATACACGACGTACACAATATACACATATATATTAACAAAATTAAAAGAGGAAAATTGTACAGTGTTGAAACAAGCATAAATAAACATTGTATTTAAAATTATCTTCCATCAAATTACATAGAACATTTAAAAAGCAATACTAAACAAAACATAAAATCACAGTAAACGGACAAAACGTAATATAATAGCAAACAGAGAAAAATATTAAAAAGATACACTAAAACAAAAGACAATCACTGGTTTTTGGAGTTCTTAAGCTTTTTGAACTTTGAGATGATTCGGACGAAGACTCCAGCAAGACGAGGTGAAGATGAGGGGAAATATCTCACAACGTCGGATCCATAGTTCCAAGTAGGACCATTGGTATTTGGAATTTTCAGTGACAGAGCAGAGTATCTTGCTGCAGCAGATATCATAATTGCTCTAAGGTCTTTAGCATCGATAAATTTCCCTTGAGTTAGGAGTTGGGCAACAAGTGCCTTGCAGTTCTGAAGAGCTGCACCAATGGCCTTAGTTTCATCATGATCTTTTTTTCCTTTGGAAGGAATGCCGAAAAGAATATGTTCCTTTAAGTCCTCGTGCTTAAAGCCGGTTTATTTTAAAAATTTATTTTAAAAAAGTATTGTCCACTGAAACGGTATTGATTTCATTGGATACTGGCTTACAAGCCACAACTTTTACTAGCAAAAGGTTTGCTGGAGTAAATAGTGTAAGCTTAATGAAGCCTTATAAAGAATGGTAGTTAAACGATACAACATAAAAATATGAGAATTGACCTTATTAAAGGACTTTTGGATTTTATGTTTTATTTAAATGATATCATAATTATTCATATTTTCACGAATTCAATTCAATCGATCTAAATCGGCAAAAAGTACCATATTGCTAATTTATTAAATATTTTCATATCATTATTATAATTGTAATTATTTTTTTTAATTTTGTAATTGTAATTATAATACATACATATCATCATTAAAGGATACAACTCCTTTTTATTTTATATAACTTTTTTACCGTAATAAATATCAATTAAATGTACTATTTGTAAGGACAAGAAAGGACCCGCGATCTTTACACTGAGGAATAACTTCCAATGTATTAATCCAGAAGATACAGAATTGAATTGAAGATAATGTTTGGAGATGCAAAGTGTGCCCCTAGTGTGCTGTTTATAACCATGATTAAAAACTAATGGTCCCTATGCATTCGTTTGAGCTTATATAAGGAAAAACTGAGAATATCATATATAAATGTAAAATATACACATAAAGTGATGAAGCTCTTATACTAATATTATTAAATATGAAATGAAATATATAACATTATAATAACGTACTCGCATAAGATATGAATGTATGGATACAAATTTATATTTCTTTTATCTTTAATATGATTATATTGTTTTATACAAGTTTGCAAAGACACAGAAGGAGAGAGTTGGAGTAATGATAATAATATGCACTGTTTGAATTAATTATAAGCGACAATACGTCTATGAAGATATGAAAGCAGAACTTTAATGACCAAAAGTTTGAACAATACGAAATAATTTCAATGCTTATTCATCCCTAGATAATGAAATGTTTTCATTAACAGAAAACAAGTGCGTCCTGTTTTTCTTAAAAGGAAAAAGTTATATATATACATATAATTTTAGTAGGTATATATATATATATATATGTATATATGTATATATATATACTTATATATATACATATAAATCTACATATACAAGTAGTATGGCTATCTTTTATTCATATATATATATATATATATATATGATTCATGAGCGCTGCACTTAAGCCATTATTATTAATAATAATAATAGTATTTCATCAAACATAAATGAGAGCAATTACTCAGATCTTCCTAACGATGCTTAGCTTTAAGTGTCGTGTTCCTTAAATGTAATAAATAACAACGATAATCAAGAATGAAAATGGTTTTAATTTTGCAGCAATATATGTGAGCACTTAAATATGATTATTGCCCAGAGCAATTCCTCACTATTCGTAATGATGAATAGTTTTGCTATGCTTTCTATATAAAAAATATTTTATTGTTTAAGTAAATACATTAGACATATTGTGTGTGTGTGTATATATACATTTGTGTTTACCAAGGTGCATATTCCCGCTGAAATACGTGCAAGGGAAGGGGGGGGGGGGGGGGGTCATGTCAAAAAATATTTGATATTCTGCTTTGTTTCAAATACAATGGCATATGTACATTTTAAATTATTATTGTAAAATGCACGAGTCAAAGGCATATGACAAAAGCATTTATGCAAAGAAACAATACGCATACATGTTTCAGCTGTATGGAAAATTAAATTGTTAAAAATGTATTGGAAGAAAAGCTAAGTTGAAATACACAAAAGATATAGTTAGTATCTTGCTGGATAAAAAAATGATTGGCATCTTCACATTTCTATTAATGTGACACGCCGTCCTATAAGTACTCAAATGTTTAACCATCAAGTGATTACAGTATTTCATTTTTAATATCATAATTATAATGGTAGATTTTAAGTGACAGGAAATATTGTTGAATGTTTTTGGAAGTCGTACTTATTTTTTATGACAGTCAAAAGTTGATTACATGACGATACAGATATAACTATAAGAATAAATCAGTATATTTGACAACTAAAATCATTATGTTTGGATCTTTATTGAAGGACTACTGTTCTAACTGGAACTCTCTGAATTAGATACCCTTGTTTTATATGTTCCGGTAATAAATCATGCAATTCTTCCCTCAACCCTTTCTAAATTCGAACACCCATTCATATCAAACGATCATCAAGACAAGAAAGATTTTTGTGCCTACTTGGTTCGATAGAATTGTATCCGACTGGATATAAATAAGCATTATAGCATTATTATTAGTCTATCGAACCTAGGATTTTTTTTCAGAGCAGCAAGAAGCAAAGAGACTGGAAGCAAAATCGTTGACCACGGAAGTTTCTTTTAACTTTCATTGCAAAATATAAAAATATTAAGAAAATAATCAAATATACTCATCAATGTATATATAAAGAGATATGTAAATTGCTATTTACTTGCAAGCAGCCTCTCAAAGCATGTATATCTAGAGAGATCATTAGTAAAATACAATAGCTACAGCTGAAAAAGTATATTTTTACGATTTTAAAGGAAAAACGTTTATTATTTATTACATAATTAGCACTCGAATAAAAGTTATCTAATTAAATAATAAAGTTCTTAAAGTTTAAAAGAAATTTAACATGCTAGAATATTAATTTTTTGATTCAAACAAGTTTCTTAACTCGATTTGTCAACCCTTTCATATATTTTCAACATTTTAAATATATAAAACTAATTATTGGTATATTTATATCCTAGGCGATCCTCACCACACCAGAATTTAATACAATATTGGCGGTTATAAACACTTGAAGCTAACGTTTATTTAAAAAGGTTAGCCTCTTGACAAACCTATAGATAAAAATGATTTTTTTAAACATCTGATAGACTCCGTAACTTTTTAATCAATATAATATTTGAAAAATACTTTATTCAATAGTTTTTTTTACAATTATTTTTATGGCTTTTTATTTATTCTTCAAGCAATCACATAAACTGCATACATTAAAAAGTAACTAGGGCATTAAATGAATGCTTGAAAGCATTTCATCAACTACAAAAGTAAATATACCAAACTATGTAAAATAATATTAATGAAGGTAAATGATATACATGAGTTTTAAATATATATTTTAATCCAATTTTTAATTGGTGCAAACAGGACAAAGGCTTAAAATACAAACATGCATATGGTAACCGGACTTTTGGTAAGACAGCCATGTCTTAGACCGACACTTCTTATACAAGTTACACTTCTTTGATAAACACTTTTTAAACGGGCATTTCTTAAACACGGACGCTTCATAGACAGGGGCATCTCTTATGCACTCATTAAACATATACCCACTAACATTAGTGTTCACAATTATGGAAATATGGATTACAAATACACCATTAATGACTTATTATGTTAACCGGAACCAAATGACCTATGGAGAGTAAATTTTATAATCTAAATTTGCCTTAATTGTGATTGGTGTAAACCAAGGGCTCATTGACGGTGCATTTGTAATCCACCTTTTCCATAATTGTACGTACACACTAATGTTAGTGGGTATATTTTGAATGAGTGTTTTAGAAATATCATTGTCTAAAAATTGTCCTCTTAAAAATTTTGTGCCCAAGAAGTGTCGTCTCTAAGAAATGCCCATCGAAAGAGTGTCTAAGAAATGGCTTTTCGTAAAAAAGTCCTGGATCCATGAATACATATATGTTTTTATAAACGTAGTTATTTAGTTTTATATAGTTAAGCACTCTTTTAAAGGCTTAGTGGGCCTCTTAAAAGTCACTGGGTATTTGACTGGAGACAATTTATATTTATTTGCCCCTTGGGAAGAAAAGTAATTAATTAGTATAGAATCTTCTTCTTCCCTTTGTTTACTAATATTTAAGCTTAATTTGTTTCATTTCCTATGCCTATTCATTATGAAAAATAAAGTTTGCCAGTTTGTGTGTTTTTAGGAGCTCAATACTATAAATAAATAAAAAAAATTCTCATGACAAGGTCTTTATTAAAAGAACTATACATATAAATGAGCACTATATGTAATGCATAAAAGGAAAATTGTTTTTCATAAAAGCCTAAATATACATATAACTCAAAATTAATTTCCTTTTTATGACCTACAACTTCTAAATCTACTATTATCTATAAGAAATAACCATACAAAACAACAACTACATACAATCTTACCGACATAAAAAATATAACAGACAAGTATTAAATTTCTTGTATCTTTTAACAATAAACTGGAGAGATTGGGCGAACATAGGCGAGAGGCGTGGTACATATTTAATTACTGCAGCTCCAGGGGTCCATTCTTGGCTGTTTACATAGTGGACTTTCAAAGGTAATGCCAAATATCTGGCAGCCGCTCCAATAAAGTTAGCTCTCAGCTTATGTTCTTCAGTTAACGTGTCATCTGAAAGGTTTTGAGCAGTATAGGCCTTGCAGTTCCTCAATGCCGCCCTTATTGCACGTTCTTCTACTTAGCATTTATTTGTATGCACTGTTATATAAAAGAGAATGTATCCTCTAAGGTATGCGGCTTTAAAACTAGTGATATATGTACAATTGATTTATAAGAAATTAGGTATAATAATCAAGGCTAGGCAGTCACTAATGCATGGCTGATGTTGTTGTACATACAATGTGATGAGAATGTAATTAAATTTGCCGATATTTGTAATTGTGCTTTAAACTTTTTCCTGTCGTTGATGCCCAACAAAAAAAATTGGTTTTCATTCTTGCAGTAACTTGTTTGTTTGTTTAGCTCCTAGATTGGGCACACCTCACCGGAATTGCAGTAACTTAAAACTCTTTAGATGTTCTTCCGCCGTCAAACTTGGAGAGTTTGAATTTAAATTGTGATCACGGAATTTTAAAACCATGGCAAAAAAGGCATATGTCTTCTAGCATATCTTAGGAGAGGGAATAAAAAGCGACCAGATTTAAAAATGGAGTTATCTCTCAAATCATGCAATGTATAAATATTCTCCCGAAAAGCTATACTCTTTAGGCTGATGTAGGTTTAAAAAAGGTTCCTTGCTCCTGTTTTGGTGAATAATATCCAAAGTGCTGCAATTATTGTATATTGGAGACCCTTTCCACAATATTCTCTGTGCAGCTTCCGAAAATTGAGATAATAAATTATTGGAGATGTCATTTCTGAACATAAGCGTCATTTATCCCTTATAATAAGCCAAGTGTTCTCTCTATTCACCTTTATATTCTGATGCTAATTCTGCAAATATTTTTCTATAAATTTTGGGACCTATAGCACCAGTCAACCACCCAAGTGAAATCGGCGTCGTTTCAAGGCAGGAATGTACCGGCAAGAGAATAAAGCCTCCAGCACATTTTCCTCTTCCTTCATGAGTCGTTCTCTAATTATAGGAGAAGCAGTTGCCATATAAACCATATGAGCTATAAGTTTGGTGTTCTTAAAGTATATCCTTTTTATAGGTGAAGGCCTCTCCATCCATCTAATTGCTTGTTTATTCAAAGTTTGAAAATTGGCCTGCGAGGGTCCGCTATTATTTCAATCTACCCCCAGTATTTTCACTGTTTTAATAATTCTGCATCTTCCCATGTTAATGTGCTCTGCAGGTATCCAGAAGCCAATGGGGAGGATTATAGTTTTTTTCGTAGTTAATTTCAATTCCAAACATCTTATGAAAAAAAAGCCAGAAGAAATTCCAACCGTTTTGTAATTTGTTTTTCTGTATTTCCTTCGACCATTAAAGTTACACCATCAGCATAAAGATCTACGAGATGTTTTGTTGAACCTAATTGCACTCTAAAAGCCCGAATTAATATGGCGTTCAATTGTTCCGTTGCAGTAACAAATAGTAAAGAAGACACAAGACAATCCTGCCGACAAATTTTTTCTTAAGTTTATAAGACCACTTTGCATGTCGTCGATCATAATCTTAGAAGAACCATTAAATAAAAAAACACGTTAAAAAGCGCCTAGAGAGATATTTCTTCACCGCTTTTAATATAAAACTATGTAAAATAAAGTAAAATGCTTTGCTAAAATCCACACCAATATTGATCCGAATCTTCGTCTATATCCGGTAGAGTTGATCGATGCACTAATATTTCTAGAGATATCTGCTATGTTACCATTTTTTAAGAAACCTTTATGCTCTGTTCCCAACTTTTTATTTAATATAGGTTCCATTTTTTGAAACAAAAAAAAATCCTGCAATGCTTCTATATGACTAATGAGAATGATCAGTGGTCTACAATGAATTATTGGACTTCCATTCCCTCTTTTCGGAATGAGAGATATTCGTCCTTGTGATAGAGCAGCTGGAATTGATCTTCTTTCCCCCATTTCTGATCCAAATCTTCGTAAATAATAGGAAATTTCCTCAAGGCAAAATGTAACTTTTTTCCTTGATATTGTAAGGGCCACTTTCATCTTTAAAATTTTTCTTCATATATTTTAAAACATTATCGTTGTTAAAAATAGAAAGTGTGGATTTTTTTTAGGACGAGAAAAGTGAGTCCTTAATGTCTCAAGTACCTTTTTATAGGAGCCATAGAAGACCTTCAAAATTGCACATGAATCCGATATTGCTTGTCCATTAATAACGAGAGTTTCTATTTTTTCTTTAGGGGTTGCATGTTTTGAAGTCTTCTATGAGAGTTTCTTTCCAGTTGCACCCCTATATCCATTTCTTCTTCTGCAATTTCCGAAATTCCGTAGGTGTTAAGAGTTTCTGCTGTAAATTCCTGTACAAACAATGAACCATCTTTCATTAATTTTTTCCAAATCATTGTCGTCCACTTTTGAATTATGTGAGCAATTGATGTGTCCTTTATCATCTTGTTAAAATTCTTAAAAGATTTGTACAATTATTATTAAAATTAAAATTCAATAAAGCCTCTTTTTAATTCTTGTTTGAATTCCTAATTTTCAAAATCCATTTTGGAATCTTAAGTTTTGTGTTGAAGTGCATTTTACATTGTACGTCTATAATTTTGTTATCAGACGATGGCTCATTTTTATATGACATTTTTTTATTTTTGATAGAAATGAAAAGCACACGAACGAGCGATCTAATTGTGATGTCTTCCGCCCATTCTTTCACGAGTATAAATTATTGATGTCATTAATTTTTTCGATGGCATCAAACAAGTAGAGCTTTTGTATAGCTTACTGTAACGAAATCTTATATGCGGACATTTTTCTTTCCAAATAAACGCTTAAATCACCGTTGAAAATTTTAGGGAGTGTTTCTTCAGCTAAATGGTTGATAATAGAATTGAAGAAGACAGAGGATGGAAGGTTAGGTCCATAAGCATTTATGATATATAAAACAAAATTGTTTGTTTTCATATTAAACTTGAAGCTATACTACTGATATTCAAATGAATATTCTTCAGCAAATATGGCTTTGTACCCATATTTTAAAGACATATAATGTCAGTTTTTAACGCTAAGATCCTCCCTATCATGGCGTATCTCGATTTTCTGTCTTTTCCGCCTCGATTATTTTTTGAATATCAATAACTTTTTTTTTTGGTTATATAGGAAGAGGGGTTTTCTTTGAAAATGACTAGTGTTTATTCAAGTAGGAATCAATAGAAAATTAATTTAAAGGAAAACCGAAAGATAATCCCTGACTTGATTTATAAGACACTGAAAAATATAGTAAATAAAGGCATTCATTATTTATTGATGCCAATATATTTTCAATTTAAGTTTTATATTGTATGCACAATTTTCCCTAATTTAAAATAGTTGAAAAAAATTATGAAAGAAGCAAACAATTATGTTGTCTAATAATTAGATGTTTGAAAGTCTTAAATTAAATTTGTTTATTCACTAACCATTTTCCTTATAGCTCGAAATTTAATCAATTACTAAACCAGATGCACTTCTGAGAAAGCATATATTTAATACTCATTTTATCGTATGCTACCGGGGACTAAGAAATCAAGCTAATAAGTATATATACTTTTTTTTTACTTAAGTACGAATAAATATATTTGCTTTATTTAGCTTTCATTTCATCATTCAATCATATGCTTTTATGGTTTCAAATATATAGAAAGGCGTATTTGAATACAGCTATATAGCATTAATACATAACAAGGGTCTAGTTAAAATGTAACTTTTATAAATTATCCGTTTAAAAATTTGTCTATTAGATTTAAACATATTTATTACATTTTGGTGTTTATACTATTATTACAAGTCTTAATTAATATCTTAATAAATTCATCAAAATATAACGACTTCTGGAGCGAGGAATTTGATCGCATTGGTTAGTTAGAAGTTTCTGACTATATTACAATAGATATATACAATAATATATATACAAACCAAAGTAACAAACACATACCAGTAATGTGAAGTTCCTTTTAAATAATGTAAGCAAATAAATTGTATGTATTATATTTCAATTAAAATTCTCAAAATATATAAAATTGTCTTCGGTTTGATGAAAAAAATAATAATATCGATTACTTTTGAAATTATCATTTCAAACTGTTGAACATAGAATCGATATTCATGGTTTTTTATTCTTTGGTAACACTATTCGTTAGTCCCACAGATCCAGTTATAACATCATCCTTGTATTCATTTTCTATCGTCTCTTCTTTTTCTTTAACAATTACTTATGCAATTCGAAGAAGAGTACAATCCATTGTTTGGAGATTTTAAATGCTAGTGGGTACACCGATAGATAGATCCATAGTTGAGCAATAACATATTTTGTGGCCTAAACTTACCCTTCAATACCAAGAATAGTGCTTAATGATCCTAGCGAGCATATCAAGGATAATATTACCAGTGATTCCTTTTATAAATCCCGTGAGCATCTTTTTTTTCCTCTCCGGGCATTCCTCATTTCTTCTGCTTATGACCATAAAGTTTTCAGTAGAGGTGGGCATGTAGCCCATCATTTTCCGTAGATATTGGCCAGCGATATCATCAATGACATAGATTACAGATCTTTTGTTTGCATATCTGCGCCCTTCATAGCTGGGTATCAATTTTCCAACGATAAAGGACATACATTGTCCAAAATCTGTGTACAGAATTTAAATAATATTATTCCATCCACTCAGCTAGTGAAATATGATCCCCCTTTCTCCAAACAATGATATCTTCATTGGCTTCTTTTGCTATCTCAGCATAAAGAAACCTTTGGTTTGTTTATGAATAAAGGTTGTGAAGCGTAACCCAATTTATTATGGTCGACTCTTCTTGGAAAGGGGGCGTCATTAGATTTACCCTACCGCTTTCTCTTAGCAACAAGAAAATCTCTCGGAATAAACGAAGCCATCTTCTTTTTCCGTATTTTCGCTTTCATTAGACTGAGCATGATTCGAGTCTTTCTTATTGATGTTATCTTTTTATTTGTCATCTTTGGAAGGTTCTGTAATAAAAACTTTTTATAAAGTTACGCAAAAAAAATGTAAAGAGTTTTCTCGAACATAGAAACTAAAAAGAAGAAAAGATTTTAGGTTAACAATGATGTAAAACCATATAATATGTTCCAATGATTGAAATCTCAAATTTATCCAGAAGAGGGAAGACGTAAGCTTATTACAATTTTAACCTAGTAAAAAGGTAAAATAGCTTCTTAACTCCACTAAACCAAATGTATTCAATATATAAAAACGCATACGAGAAATAAACAATAAACCAGCCAAAAATAATGATTTGTTCTTATGGTACTCTACCATCTAGTTTCAAATAATATAGAACAAAAAATAAGATTACATTGATAGAATTTTAAATTTTCAATGGTCCTTATTTATTAAGCCTATTAATATTGAATCTTTTATGTTATTATAAATGTAGAATGAAAAAATAATATCACATACTTATTTATTCGCATTCTACAAAAAGCTTGAATGTTTAATCATATCCTCATAAATGCAACTTCATCATACCAATTTGACAAAAACAAATCAACTTAGAAATAAAACATTTGTTTAAGAGCAGGGGGGGAAGGGTTAAAGTTGTGAGTAAAATATAATGGGTGTCTTGTCGAATAAAACTGAGAATATTTCAATTTCAGACCTAAGTACATTTTATATTGAATTAACAAAGTTTTGTTATCTAAACTGGATGTTCATTGTCACCTCTTTTCAACCGTAGCCTATATTAAATGTATCGAATGACATTTTTTTTTATTTGATGACTTTTTTTTCTCGTCATACTGTTTTTTACTTATGAAGTATCAATCATATTTAGTTTTAAAAAAATATAAGAAAGGAAGTTATATATATATATATATATATATGCATAAGAGTTGCATCATATATTAGTGAGTGTTTCAGTTGCCTTATCCTTTATTTATTTTATTTTAGGCTTCAGCTGATGGCAATGTAACCCTGGGCGTGCTATCCTTTCTTCCCAAAATGGAGGACATTGGCAAAGAGTTGCGATGCAAGGCCTCGAACCCCCTCATGCGTCAGACTGTTTTGTGGGATAAATTCTTCTGGATATAGACTGTAAGTATATATTATTTTAAAATACACGCCGGCATTTCAGTATTATTGCCAGGGTTATCATTTGTTTTAAGAAAAGTCAAATCTAATAGATTAAAATTAAGAGAATAGAAGGTGACAAAATGAGAAAAAAACATATACAATTTTTTGGATTTGGTACTTAAAAATTTAAAACTGGTGGACAAGGTTAGGATACAAGCTGTGCATACAAGGGTACAAGAAATGTGTTCTATGTATCGACACCTCTCTGGTTTTATCGTAGACGAAAACATTAGCTTACTTTTAAGACGAATTATTTGGCATTAACGTGAAATTAAATACTTGGATGACCAGTAGTATGGATTTATTTAACATATTTACGACTGAGCATTTGGGACACAACTAAAGTGTAAAAGAGTGAGACGAATGGGAGAACAAGGGCAGACAAAAGAAGCAGCCATGCTCTTGCTAAATTTCATATCATTCTCCCCGCTCAATTCGGATATAATTGGGTGGTCTTACGCTTCCTTCCAGACCTCCGTAATACCTATCCATTATGGAACATTACATGGACATAATGAAGATTAACTTCCACAAACTACGCTTCAACGACTAGAGGATCAATCTTAGAAGTCCTCTCATGTCTTTTCACCAGAACAGGCCCTGGTATAGTTTTTTCTATCATTGGCGGAACATGCGTTCATGAGGAGATTCATTAGTTGAAGTGCATAGTAGTAAGGGATAGAGTGCAATGCATCATGGAGTACAAATTCCTAACTATTTATATCGGTCCCTATTAGTTTTAGGACTAACTGAATTGTTTTCCAAATTAGTCCGTTATATTTTTCTATCTGACCATTGCCAGATGGGTTATAGGATGTTGAAGGTAACTCCTTTTACCTATGTGAAGGAATTCACTTAAATCCTTTCCCTCTGTCGGTGTGCACAAGACGAGGTAATCCAAAATAGAAAACACCTCAAGTAGTCATATATGACACTCTGAGATGAGACATCAGGACATGGATACCTAAAAGGGAATCTGGAGTATTCATCCACCATTTTCAAAAGATATTGTTCCTTAAGCGTCATGGGAGTGGGCCCTTAGACTTAGTATTTCCAAAGGGATTGTTGCTCTAATCATTTGTCATTAGAAGGTTTGAAAAAGAGGGATTTGAATTATCTACACTCCTTACAGCTAAAAATAGCTTTCCTAACCTCATCAATTGAAAAAGGCAGTTTTTTACTTTTTATGAAGTGAAAGAATCTTTTGATTCCTAAATGACATAGATCCTTATGAAGTTGAAGTTGTTGGCATGTACTATGGATTACTCCAAAATGTGTGATAGCCCATAAGCGACCACGTTTTATTTACCTGGTCGGTGAATAATCGTATAGCTATAGTATAAAAGTTCTAATCTCCATCTCAAAATCTGATCATTTTTGAATTTGCATGTGTGTCGCTGATAAAAACATATAAGACAGACTCCTGATCCGTTGTAAGGGTAAAATGGCAACGAAGAAGGGAATGTCTCTACTTACGTAGAGATTCAAAGATTGCATAGGCTTCCTTTTCCACGGAGGGGTGTCGTCTTTCACTAGATGAAAGGGTTCATGAATAGAAGGCAACAGATCTTCCTTCTTGTCCTAGTGTCACTCTAATCGCATGCTCCGAGTCGTCAGTTTCTACCATCATTGGCAATGAAAGGTCAACTACAGTCATAGTACATAGATCTTGATATTTCCTTTTTAATATCTTCAAAAAATTTCTTCTGCTTGCGAGCCTAAAGTAAAATTCCTTACGTTAGAAAAGAGTTTTATTTCAAATAAAAATATTGGTATCCACTTAGAGTAGTGTAAAAACATACCAACAGCCCGTTGAAGAGACTTTTTATATCTTAGTAAGTGCATTTCTAAAAGGGATTTCATCCGATCAGGATCTGGTCTGAGAGTTGTCTGGGCAATTTCACAACAAAGGAATTAAATTTTTGACAATCTGAACTTGCTCTTGTTTTCATTTATAGTGAGACTGTATTTCTTTGTATCATCCATAATTTTTCGTCAGGTTAACTTCATGTTCTGCCAAATCTTTCCCACAAATGTTGACATCATCTATATCAGAGAAATATTTTTTTATTCAACAGTCCATAAAAGAATATACAAGCACAAATGAGTAAGTGTATATAAAATGATGTTAATGTATAAAAACATAATTAAACATTTTAGTTTAAATAATTTTGCAGGTTTTTCTTTTCAATAATAAAATCAATGATGCGTTTAAAGCAAGCCACTCCATAAGTAACGCCAAAAGAGGTTTCTTTTTAATTGAAATAGTTTTCCATGAAAATTTAAAACGAAGGGGACAAAAATACAGGGACTAAAATGTATATATATGCAAAATCAATATTTAATAATGGGTCTTTATAAATTGATATAAATTAGTTAAGCCAATCACATATATTATTAAGCTTTATTATCTAAAAAAGTAAAGACATATTGAAGAATATATACAATATATATGTTTAAATACTAAAACTTTTTCCCCTTAGGAATGATTTTTTTAATCATATAACATTGAAAAAAAATTAATATACAGACTATTTAAAAAACTGCTTTGTTATTTATCTTTCTTGATGACAATAGTATATGTTAATAAACATTTGTGAAGAGTTTGAGGTTTTCTTAATTAATCCATTATACATTAAGGATGAAGATAGCATATTATTAGATAGATGCTCACAACATATTTCTTGTCTAAATGGTTATTTATCTACCATTTTCTTCAGAGTTGTATTATTCTTTTGTTGGTATTACATAAGGGAATTGAAATGGGTGTATATTGCCTAGGCTGCCATCGGTTAATAAATATCTTCATAGCATAGAGAGATATATATTTATTTTCTTTTACAACTTCATACATTTGCTTATGTAGACAAAAGAAAGGCCTACCTTCGCCAAATAAAGCATTTGTTGTAGGTAAGCCACACATATGTACTAGGTAAATATAAGTGGCTTACTTTTAAAGAAAGTATATGAATAAGCACTTGGTATATAATTGAGAGCTTTAAAGTAGGTATATTATACCTACTTTTACATAGCATTATGCTAGAAATACGAATAGTTATATAAATAAAAATTGAAAGTAAAATTAGTTGTGCAATCCATACACATGTAAATGAAAGGAAGAAAAATGACAATGAATATGTCTTAGGGATTATTCTAGATAACAGTACTAAACCACCTCCCCATTCCACTTTAAACATGGAAAGTTTTTTCCCAATCGGACCCTTTCCAATTCGTAGATTGTTATTGAGACCCCAATTTCCTAAAGGTTAAATTGATATTTTGAAATTTTAAGTTTCAGTTCTGAAAGCTTTAACATTTATAAAAAAGAACAGCAAAATATATATTATTTTGATTAGTTGAAACTCAGAAAACTCTTCTACATATAAAGTCACATCATCCACGAAGAAATTAATCATGTTTTTGTCCGTTTTAAGAATAACTATTGTATTTACGCTTTATCTGAGTAGCCTATTCTTCAATGGCCATATCAAACGACAGCTCTTCCCTCAGAATACGGGCTAACTATGTTTCCCCTTAACACAAATCGAAGACTAGCCATTCTACAGTTATGTTTTAATAGAGTCGAAGAAATAGTTAATAAAATCTACAAAAGATGGCTACCATCGAGTATTTTTCTTCTCTTCTGCTATTGAGTCATTTGAGCATTCATTTATTATATATGTATGAGTAACTACATAAAATATATAGAGAACTTAGTCAAAGGAGTTTGTTAACTATCCAATAAAGAAGCCCAAAAGAAAGCGATCTTTATTACATACTCTGTGATATTAAAAAAATCGGAATTTAACACAGAAACATTAACCACAAAATCTATTAATTATGGATTATTATTGATTAGTTTGATATCTATATAATAACTGGTTACATAAAAGGTTGAATAAGAGGAGAGAAGAGCAATATTGAAAACAAAGGAGGGAAGGGGGGGAATTATTATTATTATATATTGAATAGATATTTTATTTCCCCGCCAGATAGAGTTTGTGTAAATGATTTTATTAACAATGAAAGAATAAGTCCTTTGGATCATGACACAAATCCCGTTACAAATAAATGTTTTTAATCATCTATTATAATCGAAAAAGCAATAAACAGGTGTATACAAATGGTCAAACCAATTATAATGTCTCTCTCTCTCTCAGAGTTAAATATATATGTGATAGTTCCAAAAATAATAAGCAAGTGACGTTATGGGACTTCGCCGCGGATATCGTCAAAGTTTTTCCTCAGTGGTCCTGTCATTTTTATTCTCGTTTGAGACTCATTGTTAAAAGATATAAGAGGACTTCAAATGACATCATCGAGGGAGCCGCGCAATAAAAGATGGTCTTATATACTATTTACAATTCTGTATTTCGTGTTAATCACTTCAACTATATATAATTTAGATTTTGATGCTTTAATGATGTGATGGGTCTTGCTTCAGAGGGTTAATTTTAAACTACAATGTTTATTTATGATTTTTTTTATCACAACCCCTCTTGCTCTTTTTATTTATTATTGTATATATTATATTATGTATGATTTTTAAATAAAGGGCCCATTAAAGAAAAAAATTGTAAGGGCATGATTTACAAATATCAAATGAACAATAAAAGTCACAAGCCTATGGGGTAGATGAAAGGAAAAATTGAAATTCACTTGATGACGCAATGGTAATGAAATAAAAATTAATGTTTAAAAAAATTCTAGCATTCTTTTTTAAATGTATTTAAAAAGAAATACGAACAAACCTAATATGCACATTTAAAAATATTACAACTTATTATACTATTCTTCGGATATTGAACATATATTTATCAAATAGAAAAAAATCATCATTAAAATTCTTAAAATTCTCGATAATTGTTAAAATCATCTTCTGGTGGATGGAGGCAAGGGATGGTAAGTAATACGTTATTTAAAGAATGAACAATGCATTTAATACTTTGCTTAATAATACGGGTGTCCACGCTCAATAAAACGTTTTGTTTAAGCTTCATTACACCACCCATTATGCTGAAAATACTATATCCTGAGTGGGGATATATATTTTACTCTTTATAGAGCCATAAGCCTCCTTATTTGTCATAGTATCAAGAACCAAAGTCCTTATTCATCTCCACAGTGTATTAAAGTATTCATAAGCCTTAAGAAGTGCCACGAATGCCAGTATTTAGTCCTTTACTACAGCCAACAAACTTCGCCTTACTACATTTAGCCTACCAATAGTTATATTCCTGTGATTGCAATAGTAATTATTGAGGTATTTCCTATGAGATATTTACATATAGATTGGATATCGAATCACATATGGTGAATCATATTTTAGTGTTGACTTGGTGTCATTCATGTTCAAATAATTGTCAATAAATACCTTCTACTACTTAAACTATAAGTATTTTATTATCATAAATATGAAGACTGATTGCACTTATATTTCATATAAATAAAAATTATCTATTTTTTACAAATCGTCATGTGAGTGACCGTTGGAGTACATTTAATTATGTCAAAATATGGGAGCAAGAAAGATGGACTTATCAAGCTTTTTGTCCGTGAAAAATACTCTTCTTACGAAAGAGGAATATTAATGAGAAAAATAAAAGGGAGGATTTAGTCCAAAACATCAACAAATAACTGCATCTGTTGTCATATTTTGTTTTTTTTACATTATATTTTGTATACAACAAAAAAAATCATAACAAGTATTTGTTCTCATAGCTCATATTGTGCATTAAATTAAATTTAACAAAAACTTAACTATATTTGTGTATGTATATAATATATAACAACTTAATGGTAAAGTTTTTTATCTAGATATTTTCATGGAAATGATTTTACTATGAATAAAATATTTTCTATGTCAATTGATTAAATATTTAAACAAAAGGGTTCTGCCCAGGACTAAAATGTAAAATTTCAAGGTTGACAACTGTCAAGGCATCACACAAACAAAAAAAGTAATAAAATGGTTACGTTAAATATATATATATATATATATATTTCATTGATCCAAAGCAGGAACGGAGTGGGAAGAATTTATCCATCGGGACAATTATGCCCTCGCCGGTCTTATACAGGCCCCAATATGCCATTGGGAGGCTGCCAACGGCCGTGTATGTTTATTGAGGCCAGCAGCCCACCGGGAATAGTCCGGTACTCCCGCTGGCTACTCCGCCCCTGATCCAAAGTTTTCAATTAATGAATTAAATATCATTTTGAATTAGAAAACATCGTGGAACATATCTAATAGGCTTATCAGCCATAAAATAAGTTAATTTGTTATTTAGCAATCATATTTTTGGGAACAAGCGTTGTTTAGACAATTTCTTATTGATTTAATTTTTTCAGAATTATACGTTACTGAGTTGTTGGTATAATGTATTAAGTCATGACATGATTTTGTTGTGGGAGAAGAGGATCTTACATTCCTTTAGGGGAATAATATGATGGCAAGAAGTTTATTTCTCAACTGCAAATATCTGCAAACTTAATCAGTTTCAGAAACTATTGCAAAGATTGTGGACGATTATCCAACGATATTAAGCACGCGTTTTACGACTGTCCAGCTTTGAAAATCCTAAAAGAATTTGTACTTATAAATGCATCGAACATTGTGGACTTCGAGGTGAAATTTCTGGGAGTGTATATCTTATTCAGTTTTCCGTTGAGATCGAACTTGACCAATAAAAAAAGAGCAATCAGGGCTGTAATAAGTAATTGCAAAGCCTATATATCCCTGAAGCTAACTGGAGAAGAGATAATCAAAAGCAGCAAGCTCCGAGCAATCCCAATATCAGCGGCAGCTCGATACACAGCTTTTGCTCTAAAGATTCCGACTCTCGGTGGAGGAACTTGGATAACACGTCTGTACTCGTAAAATACTTCCTGTCAATTTCTCCGCACTACGCCAAGGCCATCAGAATAATTATAAAATTATAAGAAATTTAAAAAATAATCTTATTTTTAAATAAGAAAATCATGTATTGTGTTCTTCTTTTACTACGTTTTATATTTAAATGTCAATAGAATTTTAAGGTTTAACGGGGTATATTAATTTTAAACTATAATGTTTATTTAGGTTTTTACCAAACACAAATATCCCTCTTTCTTATATCTATTTTTATTTTATATTATTGTATTATATGAATAGAATAAAGACCTTTGCCATGAAAAAAACATAAAATCGGTATGCAAAGGATCTTCATAAATAATGCATGAAAAGCATGTTGAAGGATGACCCTATAATGAATTACTCTTTTCGTCGTTGCAAATATGAGTTAATTAATTAAAGACATTTTGAAATAATTGAACTAGAGCATTTCTATATGTCCAAAAAACTTTGCAAAAAGCAATCCCATTTTCCCTATTTGAACGCAAAAATCAATCTTAGTCTGGTATTTTTTAAACAACTAAGAAAAGCTTTTCAAAAGTTATGAACAACTATTATTGAACTCTCACAACTAAATTCTATATACAAAATGTTTTCAAGAATACAACCAACTATTTCTTAAAATTACATGCCTAAAGTTCCTCTGCTGCTCTCTGTGAAAAATTCTTCGTTCAACAACTTTACTACTCCATAAAGTTGAGATGATATCTTTAAAAATATTTTCTCAATATGCTCCTAAAGATATACGGAGTATATCTGTCAAAATATGTCAGAAAGTTGAACTTTGCTTTTGTGTGTCTTAAAACGATATGTGAACTGACTTTTTCTCATGGCTATAGGTAGAATCCCTAAATTTATTATTTTTTAAAATTCCGAGACAAACCTTGTTGATTTTGTCTATTTATAACAATTGCTTTAGTTTTTCATGACTCAAAGAGTCCTGTAAAGTGCCGTTATTAGTTCAAAAAGTATATTGTTGAGCAAACAAGCAACTAATTATATCCGTTAAGCTAGCGGAAAACTACTTCTAGTCAAAATCGCCAATACAAATTACAAATGATATCAGTTAAATATGGAAGCATTATTAGATAATCAGAAGATTGGTAACCCTTAGGTATATTGATGTCCTTATAACAACTCTGCCAAGTTTGGATAAGCCGTCGAACTCCAGGAGTCATTCAGGTGATCATGTTAGGTTAATAAGAACATGAAATATACATAAAATAATATTTTTGTTAACTTCAATGCTCCGTTATCAAGGTGTATAACTAAGGATTATTTGTGTTAGTTCTTTCAAACTCAAATAGAGACATATTTTACAGTTGGCATCTCAATTTCCCTTCTATTTTCAAAAGGGGTCTTTGTATTGGAAAGGATGTTAGAGCATGGTATATTGAAAACCAGATATATTTACTAAAAGTTTGATTTTATAATGAAACGTCAGTAATCTTATTCTTTTGTGTGACGTATCAAAATATATATATGCAATATATTTTGGATTACGTAAGCGGAAAGAATGATATTACAAAATGTTATTCTTCCTGCTTGCCGTTGTGACTTCACCAAAAATCGCTGGCATGCAAAGAGTTAGCTCTTTCGGCAATATGAGCATACCTTGGTATTCATTTTACCTTTGACATAACAAAAAAACGTCCATTCTTTCACTTGAGCGTGAAGAAATACTTTTTTGTACCAAGTCCAACTTTATTCATGCAAACATTTAATACATCGATTACAAGTTGATTTATACACTTAAAATGAATCACATATCTAATAAACGTCCATTCTTTCTCTTGAGCATGAAGAAATACTTTATTCAATTATAGTAATACTATTTTTTTAATTGCCTAATCGAAGAATGTATAAAAGGCAAGGATCAAGGTCTATTAGAAAATACGATCCGTGTTCATATGAATAAAATTATCTCTGAGTTAAAAACCTTCGTTAAAAGATGCCTTAGTTAATAATTCCTTAATGTTTTTCACTCTTTTATTTTCTTTGAACCAATCATTTTAGAAAGAAAATCAAGTGGATCAATTTCATTTATTACCCTAAGCAACAGATGATATTTCTTTTATTATATATTATATTATAAGATTCAGTCATATATCCATTTTAAAGCAAATATTGCCATAATAACTCGGTTTTTAGAGAAAGTACTTGTTCCACTCTGTCATATGTATGCATACATATACACATCCCATGCAAATTTATTCATACATTCTTTCTTTTTTGCTAAATAGAGTTTTTGTATGGGGAGGGTTGTAAAAATCTGCTTGATTTATCACAGCAAAAAACACGTTAATGTTATTTTTAAAATTTATACAGATACATGGAATAAAGATATATTTCTTCCTTTGAGAATTGGAGAAATTCCATTTCAAATGAATCTTTCTTTTCTCATTATTTTTGTTCGCAATTTCCCCCAAAAATATATAAAAAACCATTCATTCTCCCTTGGAGGTCTTTCATCTGCAGATTCTACAACTTTTTAATGAATAGAAATTCTATGGAATAAACGTAAAAAACGGGCATCTTTCTTCTTGTTCCTTAGTTACATACTGAATATTTAAAGGAAAAAAACTTTTTTGAATATTATCTGCAAATGGAGGCATCTTCATGCATAAATAAATGTTCTAGATAAAGTTGTTTTAAAAAGAAGTGCAGCCTTTAATCCAAAATATTAAATAAGATATATTTTTTGGACTTACTTTAAAGTTAGTCATGGAAATGTAAGCAAAAATCCTTTTGTAAGCAAGGCAGAAAGTAATATTTCTAAAGGATGAAATTGATCATTGGAAGTCGACGAATTAAAATCTTAATTTTTCTTATTGCTTTCATTTTAATCAACATGGCTTTTTCCCTTAAATCATTCATTCAAATATTATGTAATAATTCATAATAAAACGACTTCATGTAAAATTGAAAGTTTGGGTCTCACTGTAATTTTAGAAATCTAAATATTCATGCTTTTATGTTTATACGTATGTTCCTCTATGATGAAATCGTGAAAAGTGACTGGTTTGAATTGATATTTTAGTTTATCAAAAAAAACACTTGCTATCAATTTATTCCCTGTAATGTCATTGTATCCAAACAATTAATATGAATGTATCTCAAAAATACTAGAGGACTCAGAGAGTGCAAACCTCCGCCGATCCCGACCAAATGAATCACTTGGTCTTTTTGTCATTTGCCAATAGATATCGCTGTGCTGTCCTCTTTGAGAGCACAGCACAGTGACATCTATTGGCAGAGTAGGCTAACTTGAAATATTTATTAGTATTTAGCTTATTTTGCATCTTAAAGAAGCACTCAGAGATGCCAAAATTTAATCACTTGTTCCTTTTGGCATTTCCAACAACTCCACAAAGTTTCATTCGAATCCGTTCCGCACTTTTGAGTTATTCTGCTGACAAACAAACCAACCAACCAACAAACCAACGCCAGTGAAAACAATACCTCCTTCGGCGGAGGTAATTATATGTTTACCACTATTCATTATGTAATAGGAAAATAAAAACGATTATTAAGAATAGTTGCACTTGATAAGAAAGTATCAATCTTTCAAATATAAGTGATAATGGAAATTTTCCTCAGATTCTTATTGATTGGTATAAATTCACAAAATATTTATTATTAAATTTTCATATCAAAGCATCAAAAAACTTACAATATAAAATAAATGTGATTATAACGAGTTGTTTTATATTGACTTGAAAGAATAACGGCTGTCTTATTGTTTTCGATTTTACTATCCCATCACATATGAACACTGCATTTATTACTTCGATACATATTAAATATACACCTCCAAAGGAAAAAAACACATTGCATATTGCTTAGAAGGATAAACGACAAAGCTGGATATTTTTCATAGTGTTAATTTAATTATTTTTATTTATATTTGAAGCTTGCGAATATAGCAAAGAGTACTTGAAAGGGACGTCTTTTTTAGGTTCTGAAAATGAGGTTGCTCACACCTCATTCTATCAAAGTTATTTGTGATTTTAAAAAAGTAAGCGTCAATCTAAAAAAATACAATTTTATGATGAAGACATAAAAATGATATATAATAATCAAATACAAGAGCTCATTCTGCACTTAGAAATAGAGAAACGTTTCTACTTTGCGTATTTTGTCATTGCTGTGTGCCTTGTACTCTAGAGACAAAAGCATAGTCTAATTAAAACATTGAGAGCTTATTCCCTTCAAAGTAGTATTTAAAGAATCCATCAGCTGTCGATGAAGGTTCAAAACAAAATAGCAGTGCTTGAACCATGTCATAAGGTAAACAATAAACTAAAATCGTCACATTGGTCAAACTTTTTATCATTCATCACTTATGTCAAAAAGAAAGAATAATAAAATTAAAACCTGTCAAATTTATTGTAAAGGAATGATGAAATGGATTTATATTATCACGAGTTAATATATTATCAATAGGGTTTTCTTATTCATCCTTAATTGGAAATGATTTTTCTACTTTTTGCAAAATTTGTTTTACATATTGTTATATAATATATCGTCTCCATAAATTGAAAAAAGTTATCATTTAGCTGATTATATTTTGAAATTGAAGGTCAAATGACCAACATACAATATCGTTCTCTCTTTCTCTCTATATACATAAATCAATTATCTCTCTCTTTCTCTCTCTCTCTCTCTATATATATATATATATAATATACTCTTCAATAACTTTATTCGTATATCTTTATATCTTCGGAATTCCAATATTTTCAATACTTTTTACAAGGACACATGTATATAAAAAGGATACACTAAAAGCTAAAAAAGACGTATTAATTATTGTTGGCTATTATGAAGTGCTCATTTGTATTGAAGGGCTTTTCAGGCTCTAACATCCTAGAAAACTCTTTTTTGCGTCTAGTCTCTAAGGCCTCTTCCATGACATTCTTTAAATACCGAAATGGTTTCAATGTTACTTTGATTAATGCATTCTTAGAACATATCGTGCTTTTTTGAATGTGCAATTTCTTTGACTTAAATGTATTTGCATAGTAAACCAACAATTTCGTATATGTATTATATACCAAGGTTATGGTAGTTTGTACTAGATGTAGTTTGAGCAGTAAAGTAGTATGTAGGTATGTGTACAATAGGTATGGGGAAGACAGCCCCCCCCCCCCTTATCGTTGTTCAAGGAGGAAAGCATTAGTTAAATTAAAACACATTTGCATAATTCATTGGGAAGGTACATAAGTCGGTGTATTATTATTATTAGTAGGAAGATGTGAAGGAATGGGGGTGCCGGTATGATATATATATATACATATTTAACATATTTTATATACCTTGTTTCGAAATGAGATTTACATTTAAGAATAATAGCATTCCTATGAAACATTCTTATGAATTACAGAAAACATTATGGATATAAAAGACTAGAATGGAACAAGCACACGCCTATACACCCTATCTTTCTATAATATTAATCCTACTTTTGCTATCAATGTTTTTGTCTTATCAAGTTTCTTTGAATTCTAGCTCAAATCTTTCATATATAAGAAAAGCTTAACAGCTTTTCTGTTTCGTTATGGTTTATAAATAATAACAATTTGACAGGCTGTAAATGAAGCTGATGAACTATATTTTATATATATATATATGTATGAAACGGGGTTTTAGCATGTATTCCATACATTGTGGAGTTGAAATAGGTTTTATGGAATAAAATAACGATGATTTATATGTTCTTGTGAATTATACACGTGCCTGGGAGTTTTCGTTGTACGCATATTAAACATACTTATGAAACAAAAATTAGGTAATACTCTTACATGTAGACGGGAAAGGGGTGAAGGGATACTTATTCACACAAATCAGATTCCTTATTGTGCTATAATACATTCAAAGTTGGAAATAATTCTGTTTAAGATGTGTTCTTCGTGTTTGATTTCCCTTCTGTTATAAATATATGTATGTATATATATAATATATTTTCTTTGTAAATGTATATTTTAAACATTAATCATACAATAAGAAATATCATTTTATACCAGGAGAGAAAATATTAGTAATTCAAGATCCAGAAGAAAGCAGGGAATAATAATTCTCTATTTATTTATATATATTAACCTTCACCTCTATATCCACGTTGATATACGCCAAAAATATTCAATCTTGGTTCGTTTAAATATGTTATCTCTTTGTGAGTATATATTAACATAATTGTTATTTTTAGTTTATGTCCTTAAAATCAATATATTAAAAAACTTTTCGAAGTGATTGAAGTACCTATAACTTTGGATTTTAGAAACTAGTTTGAATATGATATACAGTTTAGTAAATATGTTGAGATACAAATTTTCAAGGAAGCCCCATTTTGGCAAAATTATCACCAGCAAGTATTATAAATACCTTCCATGTTAGTGCTTTATATTTTTGTTGGTTATTACAGGAAAGAGTTCCAGATTACAAAGGTGGCAAGTCTTTGATCAAGGCGAAATCAATTAAGAATCCTATGAGTTAGATTGAGAGCTCACGATATGCATCTTTGCAGAGGGAACATATATAATATCTAACCGTTCTTTTAAATAATTAAAAAATACCTATTATTAACTTATTTATTCTATCATACAAAGGCTGAGTCAAGTCTTGTTTGTCTTTGACAAATTCAAAAATACATAATAAAGTTAGAGCTTGACTTAATTGAGCAAGTTTATAGTATCTTATTATAAGTCAAAATTTTACACAGTGAAACCAATAATTTAAAAGACAATATGTAATATTTAATGCAGGTTTTTTAGAACAATAAACCATTGATATATGGCAGCCGTAAATGAACTAGTGACACCAAATGAGAAATTGACAGGCCTCTCAATACTTTTTTCGCAAGACATGTTTCCCTGACAGCTCCAATATTTTATTCTTGAGTAAAATAAAAAGTGTAAGCTAATATATATATATAGATATATATATATATGTAGCTATTCACAAGTCAAATGTGAAGCTTATTAAGTGCCAAATTTAGGGACAATTACCAAAGTTTACCAAAAAAATGTTTCATTAATATCATAAAGATAAAAGCATGCATAGTTTTCTACCAGCTGTAGATTTTTGTAGAAATTAAAGTCGAAAGTTTTTTTCTTTTCATATCCTTCAGATCCTTATTTTTTGTTTATCTATTTACAATATTGATAATAATATTAATCAAATTTGCTCAAGAAATAATCAAATTCAGTTGTTATTCTTCCGGCCTTTATAAATAAAATATATAAAACAAAAAATGGTCCAACACTTACAAAACATAAAATAATACTTCACAAGCCACATAAAACCCTAAATCTAGTATTTATTAGACTTTTGTATATGAAAAGAGCGTTGGATTGATCATTCATGCTACTCTCATAAAGACGTACTTTCACATTTTTTTTGCAAGACTGTTTTTGTAACCAATAAACTAAAGTCATTTTATGGATATTTTAAGAGTATCCCAAAAATATTCACTAAAATACTAGGTTACTAAAATGGCATCGCATTATATTTAGTACAGTTTCATATGGATATTCTATCTTGATGCCATCCTTGGTGTCAACTGTATTACGTTCATCGTTTGCAGCATTAAGAGCATCGTATAGCAATAGAGTATAATGAATTGATGATGTAAATAAAAGATGATCTTCATAGAGTTTTGGCTAGTATTCGTTTGATTAGTGGAGAATTTTTTTTACTTTAAAAACTTCATGATAAGTGCTGGCAACATCAACACAAGTTTTAACCCTTCAAAATTAGAAGAGATATTTAAGATTTTGAAAAGAATAATGAAACATTTTAATAATCAGCTCTTGTGATGTTTTTTATGTAACGCCTTTTATTAGGATATTTATTATAAACTGTAATGTTTATTTCATTTATATATACTTTTTATATAAAATTCTAAATAATAAAGGAGATTTGAAGAAAAAATCGTTATTGATTTGAGTATTATTTACTCAAATATAATTTAAAATCATTACACAAAAATTTTGTTCAAAAAGTTTAAAAAGATAACAAACAAACTTTAAAAGAGTAAAATTAACTACATACCGAAATTACATTAATAACTCAGAACTTGCATAGAGCTACCATAGAAGCTACACCCGCCCCCCCCCCATTCAACTATCGAAGCGTTCATACGTGACCCTTTCAATAAATATACACCATACTTTTTTTCTCAATAGTTAATTTATTTCATCATTATTATTTTTATACCATATTTTCAAAGCATTTTTAAACAATTTGACTATATTTCCCACACTCGGAATATTTAAATTCAGAACTAAAATTGTAGTCTTATAATAGCAAGTTTTTATATATTTGCTTTTATCATTGTTTATTTGTAATGCTTGTATGTACTATCGTAAAACAGCAATAAGAACTTTACTAACTAACATAGCAATTTAAGATTTGAAAATTCCTTCGTTTTAGTAATATTGCTTGTCTTTTCTGGTTATTTTAGATTGTCTGATTAGCATACCTAATAGCATTACTTAAATAAATAAATATTCATGACAAGAGATATTTATTTTCAAGATTAAATCTATTTGAATACTGGAAAACTCTTGCCCTAGTAGAGCTAACATTACAACAATAAATTTCTTCTCGCCGAACGAAGGGAAGTACCAAACTACTTATTAGCTCTTTTTTGATGAACTAACAGATTTTAAAAAGTACATTTTCAATTAGGTTATAGGTAGATTCGTCTTTGGGTAGATTTGATTACTGAATCTCTTTTTTTTCAACTAAAATAGTTTTCAATAACGCATCGCTAAATCCGGTGATTCTCCAAGAATATCATTATACGAGAATGAAAATGATTAAAACTTTACTTTTTAATTGTTTTGCTACCTGTGCTTAACAAGATATATTGAAATAAATATATATTATTTTTGCCCAGAGATACTCTTCACATGCCAGTGGTTTTTAATGATGTCAGACCGACAAGCAGGAATAATAACATTAGTATTGTTACTCTTTCCGCTCAGGTCATCAAAATCTATTGAAAAAATATATTTTTGATACGTCACAAGTAATAATAAGATTTTTGACTTTTCAATATCCATGAAATAACGAAATTAACATACCTTGATTTTTAAGAGACTTAAGAGGTTACTATTTCTGTCTATACAAAGCAATGAATTTCCTCCAGAGATCCAAAAATAGTCATCCATAGATTAATTTCATTCCAGGAGCCGTCACCATATATAATCAATTGCAATAATTCATGTTGCATTCTATAGTATAACAAAACTTACTTTGTTCATGCCTTTATTTACTTCATTTGAGCACTAATAAATTTATGAGGAAAGAGAATCAAGAAAAAACAATTATCTCCAATAAGTCCAGGGAAATAAATAAATCTTTAAAAATTGCAGAGAATGTATTCCCAAATGCAATATCGATGCATGTGCTATTTTCTATATTTGTTATAAATATACAAGAGATGCATATTTGTTGTTTGTTTGAAGCAGAAGGGGGGGGGGGGAGAAATCAGTGTTTTACCATAGCAAATCGCTTGTTTTTTATAGAAAATACTAACAAAATAAGGAGAAGAATGTTGCAATTGAATAATAAAACATGTATACCAAAGAACCAAGCATTGCATACAAATAATTTCATTGATTGGCTTAATCTATCAACTAATGCATACATATTTCTAGGACTTTAAGATAGGTTGAGTGGAGCTCATGATATAACTTTGACTTGTTTGACCTTTGAATCATTAGAATAATGTAATAGAAAAAAAGTATGTTTCCTAATACGATAAGGCAGTTTTGTGTAAGTAGAAATTAGTTCTTTAGGCTGATGAATTTGGCAGCAATATGACTGTACTGTTTATCAAAAAATGACTATGGTTATTTATTTGGGCAATGAATTATTTTTTCGTTTCGTTTTTCTTATATAAATCATATTTTTCATGTTTTTATGTTTAAATTACTTTTCTACAAAAAAAATGCTTGGATCTTGTGGTTTTTATTTACTTCGTGTATTTGTTACAGTATCACTGTATCAGGAGGTTCTTTAGGCTGGCGAATTTGGCAGCAACATTACTCTTCTTTTTTTTTTTTCCTCATCAGCAAGGCCTTTATTTATCTAAGTGACAAAAAGTAACATACTTAAATAAATAGTAAAATAGGAAAATTGTGCTTTTTACAATAAACATAAATAAACATTCTAGTTTATAATTAGTTTCCCATTTAAAGACCTAAAATTCGTACCCTAATGAATTCTGTAACAATGATGTAACGAATTTAAAATACCAAGTTAATGAACAAAGACAGATAATACGCATACATAATTAAAAACGAAGATAATAATCCGATTTAAAGTCCATAAGCTATTAGTTCTCCGTGTCCTTAGTATTTACTCTTCTGTTTATCTCTAACATCAAAGAAACAACTACTGTATAAATAAATATATATATATATATTATGTCCATATATATTGGCAATTACATATTTTTGGCTTCATTTTTTCTTATATAGTATGATATCTTGTAATGGTTTTTTACTTTTAAATTTCTTTTCTACAAAATAAATTTGGGATCTTGTGATTTTTTGTTTATTACAGTATCTATGTATCAGAGAGTTCCAAGGGCCACAATTATTGTTTTTGGGGGGTTCCACAAATGAACTTTCTGGTTTTATCAGCTATAAATATTGGATAATAGGCTTAAAACCAGTGTAGCGGTGTTTCCAGTTTCTACAAGCATGTCGCAATTATGCTGTATTAGGATTACTAATTAATTTGCCTCCAATGGAACATCAGGTTCCGTGTCTTACAATTTTGTGATATCGAACGTTTCCTAATATTGATTCTTAAGGTTCATAATTAATTATCATGGCATATTTGGGATTCAGTAAAACTAAGCGGCAAACCTTTTTATTGTCTAAAATGTCTACTTGGTTGTTATTAAAATAGGTGTTTTAAATAATAAATATTTATAAGCCAAAAACAACTATCTCTTTTTTCAGATGCCCCACGTGTTGAGCTCGTCGTTGGAAAGTCTATTTCGCTCTCTTCCATTTATGAGGGAAGCGATGTCTACTTCGATTGTATCGTTTCAGCAGAGCCTTATCCTATCAAGATTCTTTGGTTTCAGGATGTAAGTCATACAATAATATTTATTTATAAATTTTAACAGCGTGTAGTTATTACTTACATCAATTGAACTCTTCTTGCAATACTGCTAAATACAATATCAAAATTATTCAAATCACCAAAGGTAATGTCTTCAATATAATATATACTTCATTTGTTTCTTCAACACATGATCTACAAGTAGTCCATTCCCTTCAATCACTACATTTATTCATTACTCCACAAAAATATCTATAAACATCGTAGTTCAAAATCAGATATCGGAATGTAATTTCAAATTATCTAAAAGGTAAACAGATTATTTTTTTTTAAATATCAATGTTAAAATTTGAAATTGTGTAAATTATTAATAATTTCCTTATGGGCAAGTTCAATTTCTTTTTAAAAAATCTTCGAACTTTTTGTTCTTAATATTTCAACTATTTGAAATCAATTTATGCATAGAACATTTATTTGCAATAAATATTAGCTTCACATGTGATTCAGCTTATAACCGTCTTAAATATTTGAACATAAGTAAGAAATTTTTTGCTGCGGTATTTTTAATTTAACATATATGTGTACATCTGTATTTATAGAAATCAACTTTAAAAGACAAAATTTCACTGAGTGAATAACCTGATATTGATAATACTGATAGTTCCCACAATAGTTCCCATATCAAGGCACTCATTTTAGATTTCTTTGAAGTTTTTGCTCTATGAGCATTTTGAATTTTCGTAACGTTGTACGTTCACTAAAAAGCAGATCACATTCAAATTTTTTATTTATATTTATTCAATATTCATTTATAAAATATTGTTGTGAAGTACCCCCAAAAGTCGCTTAATTTTTTATTAATTATCATAACTTTATTTATTTTCCAAAAATATTGTTCCCATGCTATTTTATCTTTCTTATTTTATTCTAATAGTTATTCAAAAGGTTATGAATGAATGTAAGAAATCAATTGATTTTAATTACATTTCAAAACAACTTTAGTTAAAGATTCACTTTGTTATTTTGATTATTGTTTTATTTACATTTTTCATATAAAACCATGTTTAATCATTATTTTCTAAGGATATTCAACTGAGTCAAAACTACACCGAGGGAATCCTTCTCACCAATCAGAGTCTTGTCTTACAAAACATAGCCCGAAGACGCTCCGGAGGTTATACTTGCCAGGCCGTCAATGCCGTTGGCCGAGGAAGCTCTCAATCAATTGTTCTTGATGTGAAATGTAAGTGTTGAGCCCAACCATTGTATTGTGTTAACATGCATTTAATATAGTTTTAGGTTCGTCAAAATAGTACTAAAAAAATGGTTTTTTGGTCCGGTATGGTATATATAATGAAGAAACAGGCAATGAATAGATATATGTATATGTATATATGTATATGATAAAACAGATGGCCTAGTACTTAAAGATGGCTAAACTAATATATTATTACTAAAACATGCTCTCCAATCATCTTACTCTTTCATAAGCAATATATGTAAATAGGTTCTACACTAGTCAAAGGAATTTCTTTTAATTTAATTGATTGTTTAAGTGTTTATTTCGATGTTTAGAAAAAAGTTAGAGCACAAAATTAGTTCGAAAAATATTAACCATTAGTCTGATACACTTTTTGATTGTTATATTTGCTTATGATGTCATATCTTTTATATGAAGGTTTCATTTTGTAGGTTTATGGGTTATAGTAATTGTAAATTTATTTGTTGTTAGAAAAATATCATACTAACAAATGTTTCTTATATTATCGATTTATATTATCGTGTTCAACTCTCACTGTTGGGAGTGCAGGTTTGACTCCCGAGAGGAGAAGGTCGATTTTAGTCAATCCAATTGATAAGATCTCAGGTTGGATAGACTAATTCTACGATATATTATTTATGTATATCCAAACAGATGCCATTCTATCAAATCAAATAGGCAAAAAATACATACATAGGTAATAATTGTTACCTGAATCTATGAGTTTACAACCTTTACACAACCATATTATTATAGAAAAATATATTTTTTAAATCATCGACCCTTAGTTATATTCTTATATTGTATAATTTTTATCTGATATATATAGTTCCATTAGTTTGAGAAAATATGTATATAAAAATATATGCAGTATAAAGAATGATAAGATTCAATTTCTTTTGTCTTCAAATTTATAATTTTTTCACACTGATAAATCATTATTAAATTCGAAACTTTTATTCACATATAACTCTTCCAATATTATAAAGTTTTTCTAATCAATATGTCTTAATACGTATTAATTAAAATATAATATTTTTTCTATAAAATAAAACTTTTGTTTGTGATTCAAAGTTTTAATCGACTTTCAGTATTAGCTAAAAGCATATGAAATTTCTCTCTTAACAGAATCCCCGTTTGCCGCAATAAGCAACCTGTTGTTCATGGGGTCGGAAAGGCCGAAATGGTGGATGTGATTTGTGATGTCCGAGCCAATCCCTCAAAGCTCAAGTTCCACTGGACATTCAACAACTCCGCAGATTTTATTAATGTCCCCAAGGTTCGGGCCATTAAAGTAAATGAGACTCGGAGCAAACTGACGTACACTCCTCGAACCAATAAGGACTATGGAACACTCATGTGCTCTGCAACCAACGAAGTGGGGACCCAGAAGAATCCATGTATATTTCACATCATTTTGGCAGGTAACTATGTATACAATATATATTTTTTTTATTCATACAAGCATGTTAAACTAATTTGAAAGCTGCATAGGTAAAGGAAGTTACAATATTTAAATAATAAATTTTGAAAAAGTTCATCAATTTAAACATGTCATTTTTTGTTTCTAAATTAAATTTATATTTCCTCCATATTAGTTTTGATCATCTAAACACATCATTATAAAAAAATAAGATAAAGAAAGCTAAACATCGGTTTTTTTTTCGGGGGGGTTAAAAACATTTTATTCGGTTAACTGCAAAATTTTATATACAATAACAGAGTAAAACTATTCAGGGCAGTTGCGAAAATACGTAAATGAACATCGTAGTTCATATTTACAGCCCTGAATAATAACCTTATATATAGAACATATCATTTATTACATTGGTTTAAAATTAACGATGTCTTCTTAAAATATTTTTGATAGTTTTCATGTAGGGCTTCGATCTTTCAGGCACATATTTAATTATATCGCCTGCCCATTTCCACGTTGGCGCTCCTAAATCTGGGATTTTGATGGAGAGAGCAGCGTTTTTTACAAAACACAAATCTCCCCCTTTTATATATATTTTTTTTTATATTTTGTATCATATGAATAAAGACCTTTGCCATGAAAAAAAAGTTGGTGCATTAAAGTATATCTTAAGATTTAAAAAAAAATTGATTCATTTTATATACATATATAAACACTTACTAGTGATTGAAGTGCAATATTGAACACCATTAAACCAAAATATTCAATGTATGGAATAGAGTATTTGTTTAAAACGATAATACTATAAAAATATGGTAAAGTTCAATGCATCATATAGTTCAGCATTGTGTATTTGTGTTTAATGATATATAATTTTTAGTTGCATGATTCCCCGTGATTTAATTCAAATTCAAAATTGTGTATATGAGATGAAGCTGAGGCTACTACTTTCCGTGTTAAGCGAACTGCCATTAAAGTCCTAAAAGGCTCGGCAATTATTGGTTTAAAAATATATTATCCAAATTTCGGCACTGTTTCCTTTACAGTATAATTGTGCTCATTCATCTTCATTATCCTTAAAACAATTCAAAATCCAATATCTCTCGAACATATCATATTCTCAGCAAAAAAAAAACTCAAATATGACATTTAGAATATGTTGTTTACATTTGTTCTAAGGATAGTTATACAATCCAGTGCCAAGAAATCAGTTTCCATTCTTTCTCTCAACACACAAGAAACGAATCCAAAAGGTCTCATTTATTGTTATTATTATTATGCTGTTTTTCTGAGCTACAAATATAAAAGAAAAATATATATAGTTGAGTCAAGCGATCGATCAAAGAAATATTTGCTAGCATCATGTAGTCATTGAAGGGGTGGAAACCCTTCATGATTATATGATAATTTGTAATGTACTCTTTATTTATTCAAATACTAGAAAAGTCAATCCCTATTTCTTTCAGTCAAGAGCAAAGCATATGAAATCACAGTGCCATAAGATTTTGAAAGGGAAAATATATGCATAATCATTCTAAAAAATATTTATGTGTAATTATGTATTATACATATTTTAAATAGAATAAAGACCTTGCTGATGAAAAAAAAAAATTATGTATCAAAATATTTTGTTTTTTAATATATCAAAATAAGATCGAATGATATATAAAAGCTGTATTTTTGATATTTCTTGGCAGTTGAGGGAATTAATATTATTCAATGGTGTCTATTGTCCACAGAAAAACTCATGAATAGAAGTATTAAAAAATTTATATAGATTTAGGAATGATATATTAATCTCTTAAGACTTTCATTGATTTATGTTAATATGCCTTAGTAGGCATTTAAATTAATAAATTCGTTTTTGACTACAAATTTGAGGTGATATAATATTGGAGTGCCCGGGGGAATGAGATCAGATTAGAACCCTCTCGCGCACGAGGGAGTAGAGACGATTGCCTTAGTAAACAGAGTCTTTATTTATACCTGCAGTAATATTACATGGAAATGTTGCCTTAACCTAAAGTCACAAAAAGTGGCTTAAAATATACATATATTAATGTATTTTCCCCATGAAAAAAAGAGATTTCGTCAATGCAATAATGTCAATTCATTGGTTTGATCAATAAAAGTGTAAAAGTCTACAATTAAATAAATTTAGAGTCAATACAAAACATTTATCTGAAAACAATTTGGAAACCAAATGCAAAATTCGTGTTTTTAATGTCCCAATAGGAATCCATAAGCATAGAATTAAAATATGTTTTTATCTTGAAAACTCAGTGCAATAGTGACATATGTACTTGTTTCTTTTAAATATAATAAAATGCTCTTTGAGCATGATAATTTAGCAATAGCTTTAGAGATGGATCTAAGTATGGCAAGGGACTGAAAGTTGGTAGTATGGAAATAAAGAATCACAAGTTGATTGTGTGATTATTATTTTTGTTATAAAAGATACATCGATTCTCATCGTCAACGGTAAAGTTCGGTCAAATGAAGCCGCTAGCATGCAATCCAAGCCAAACATTGATTTTAAATGTAATGGCGCCTAATAAATTACGAGTGGGTTTTTGACGGCCAAATAACGCATGTTGTGCTTGTTTGCAAGATTATTGAGCCAATAATTTGCTTCATCCCGCAATAGGATTTATGGTGAGACTATGAATCACTATCGAATTGTTTATCAGCTCATTTTACGAATTTTCGGACGTTTGAGGTGGTCAAGCGACTTTAATTCTTGGGACAATTTGATTTTATACAGATGTACGCCAAGATCTTTCCGCAAAATGTACCACAACAATACCACACATATGCCCAACGATGAGCGTATGAGCCAAATTTGGGTTGTCGTAAATTGATATGCTTGCGGCAGATATATTTTTATCATTTTATATTTCTTTGTTTGACCGGCACATTATGTAGCATGTATGTGATGTGATTTTGCAGGTCGACTACGTTGAACATCAATTGGCGTAAATGATCTTAAACTTGGGATCAAAGGCTCAACACATTTTAATAAATTCTAATAATTTGCAAGCCTCGCCGTCGTGCTCATTGATGAAACTACAATTATTTCTGAACACAGCCGTTAAAGAAACAATAACAAATATTGAGTCGTTCTCAAAACCTATCTACATAAAATGTGAGCTTCCCTATTTGAAACAATTTACTTTTAATCAATAGAAAATGATTTATTTCACAAATTATTTTTATGGCTTTGAAATTTATTACTAAATTCTAAATACGTATATATGCAAAAAAAAACATATACCCATAAAATAATGGCACACTCATACAGCTTAGATTATTTGTTTTAGTCGATAATTAGAGTATTGCGTGTTTGGGTTTAACGTTTTTAATAGAAGACGTTGTTTTTTAAGATTGTACTACTTCCATGCTCAATCATTTTTGTTGTAGATCGTACAATGTATTTTTAGATCGTGAAAATAATATTTGGAAAGAGATTAATTACCAATGTATTGCAATAAAATATATCCTAAAAAATATGCTTACATTTAAAAAATTTTTTATACAACCATCCTTCAATTAATAACTTCAAATAAAGACCCTCTTGCCTTAGGAGCTACACTCGGAAAAACTTAAGAAGAAAGAACTTAGTTCTTCTTTGTATTGGGACACTTAAACTTGTTTTTTTTTCATCCTTTCATTCACATTAAGGTCAAGAGACTTTGTTTATTTGTATGTTGACCCCAGCCAATTTTATTACAGCCAAATTGCAAATACATCTTCATAACTTTAGATGCTCAAAACTTGCCTTCCTCGTGATTTATCAGAAACTTTAAACAATAGTGTTAAGAATATATCTCTTTAGTACTGTGTTGAGATTTAAATGTAATGTCCGATAAATAAAGTTGTATTTGATACAAAAAATATTTCATTATTTGTGTGGCTTTAATTAGGGCCAAAGTTCAACTCATAATACAAATATGAAAAACGTTCTTAGCTTCCAACAATTTAACAATGTCTGTTGTTCAGGAAACCAATATTTCAATACCAGTTAATAGGTTTCTTTTATAGTTTGTCTATTACTTGCAAATATATCAAGGCTAAACGATTATTTTTGCATACTCTTTTTTTTTGAGACTCCTATTTATGTATTCATAATTTGTTAAAATATATATGGAGCATTTTTTTGTACGGTAAATGTTTTTATAGTTCGTTAGAATTGCTTCAGTGTGTATACGAATTGGGGCATTAAAACCATTTGATAATCCATTGCATTTTAAATGGTTTAAAATGTTATGTATGGTCAAACATAAAAGTTATCAGGCAACAGCTTATTATTTTTATATTTCCCATGTTTCCACTACACGTTCAACACAGCCAGCCTCTGAAAGATTTAATGATTGAAGGGAAAAAAGTTCCAATTTATGACGGAAGCCATCTATGGACATGTATTCAAGATTGAATATGTGAGCTATATATTATACTTATATGTAAGCACCAAATGTATATTTTATATGTATGTTGAATGAATATATTAATATCTGAAGCCCATATGATTAACTTTCCCCATCAACACACACACATACAGAGAGAGGAATGTATAGTAGTAGATTTATGTACAACGTAGAGCACCAGAGAAGATGTATTTAAGCCAGATGTTTTCATTAGTCAAAATAATCTACACTTCAAAAGATTATATCTTGATTAAAATGATTGCTCAAGAGGGAGGGAGAAGATTATATATATATTTTTTTCTTGATGAGTATATGGAATATTTCTTGAGGTAGACATAAAATACGAATAAATTGGTTCAACTTCTTATTAATTCATTCATGCTTTTTATGAATCGTTATATGGTATTCTTCTAAAATATCATGAAATTTAAAAACAGACATTAGCATTTTAGCCATTATTCCAGACAAAGCACAGTATAAGATCTTTTTTGTGATAAAATAAATGACTTTATCTTATAAGGATCATATAATGTATTGTACGGTAGTTTTTAGATCAATTAGTCTAACAACAACAAAAATAGCTAGCGCGTTTGCTCAGTGAAATCGTGCTTGACTCCCAATGTTGAGGTTGATTATTCGACTTCAGAGAGGTTGAAGGTCAAATTCGGTCAACCTTATTGAAAAGATCCTAGATTCGATAGACTAATTTACACGCTATAATGTGTATTTATACCCAGTTGGATACTGCAGTTCTATCGAACTAATTAGGCAAAAATAAATTAAAAGAACTATATTACTCGAATATTTATATAAACTTTTTAAATATGATTGATTGTTGTTATATAGTATATCATATTTTCTTGTTCAATATATATTATAATCATAATGCAACAAAAATAACTGTATTAACATCCAGTCTAAAAAATTATATCATATTTTATTAACAAAGTGCTTCGAAATAACAATAAAGCGTTAAAATTATGCAGGTTTATTAATATTCTTCAAATCGATAGAATGCCATTATTTTGAGCTCAGGCATAATTAATTAAGCCCAATGGATTTGCTATATATCGAAATTACGCACAACAAGCCTAATGTTCATGCTTTTACCAAGGTCAACCCTTATGTAGAGAACAAAAACAGACAAAGGGTGTTCATTAGTTAATGAGCTTTTTGGGACTCTGTTAAGATAATATCAATATTATCATCCTCCTCTATTATAGGTAGGAGTCTTCCATTGTCCCGAACAGTGTGTTTTAATTATGCCTTGAACACTCTGACCTACATTTCTATAATCTTTTTTTATAATAATCCTGACAATGATAAACGAGACATGAGGCTAAGGGCAAAAATTCTCTAATTATTCATCCTTTAATGTCAAAAAAGAAAAATTGAACAATCATTTATTATTTAAAAAGTATTTGATTTATTTTTCAATATACATAAAGTTTTAATATTGTTTGAGAAGTTGAAGTATAGTTTTTTTAATTGCATAACGTTCAATGATCTCTTAGATATTAGAAAAATGTCTTTCAATCCATGCATTTTTCTGTAAATGAAAGGATTCAAATATTTTTTACTACAATAAAAGAAAATATTATTTCAATCTAATTTTTCCATTAAAAAATAATACTTTGATATTAAGAGGTTTTTTTAAAGAGTTTGAAAGTGCCGAATTAAGGTTTCATATTGTTATAAGCAACAACATTTGTAGCGTCTTACATTTCTTATGGTTGAAGTAATTTCATTTTGGTATTAAAAAATTAAATAAGTGTTCCCTATTAAGAATATAATCGAATAAATACATCAATGAAGTCGTGACAGTTATGAAAAAAAATATATATATATATCAATGATCATTAAAATTTAAAATTACTATACAAATAAAAAGACATATAGATTCAACAACCACTGATTATATTTTTCCCATTCATTGCAAACGATGTTACATTGTTAAATCTACTTCATTTTGTTCTAATATGATTTTGAACTGTTGGGATAATATTAATGAGGTCTCCAGGCCATTTTCAGGTTGAAGCTCCCAAATCAAGTTTTTGACCTCAAATGTATGTAGATTGGTGAAGGTCAGCACCAATGAGAATATGTCTTTTTTGTTAAAATGTACTTGTTAGTTGTAACTTTTTGTGCAATAAGAGAATTGATATTTTCTACATATTGTGGATTCAATTGCTTTTTCGACTTAAGATTAGAGGCAGCAAAGATAATATGAGCTCTAAGAATATTTCAGGAATCTTCGTCATGTTTCCAAACGTTAAGTTTTAAGAAATGCTTAATCACCTTAGAATGGGACAATCTACAAATACATGAAAATATTGTGTAATATCCACAATGCATGCAAGCAAGCTAAAATTTGAGGATTTGTTCGGAAATTTGCGCAATACTACTCCTTATTTGAGTAATGTTATATTCCGGGACCGAGGGAGATCGAGTAAACTGAGTAATTTTTCTGAAATGAAATTGTTCCATCACAACTTCATCGATAAAGTGGAAATTTTAAAAACCACGACGTCGAAGATTAAAACCTAAGAACTTTCAAAGCCTTGAATTATAGTTTTAACTTTAACCGATTTAAGTCATAGGATACATTTTTCCCCCTAATAGCAGTTCTCTCGAGAACAACCTAATTTTTATGCATATTTTTACAATATAAAATTTAAAGAATTTATCTTAAAGACACAAGCCACCACCTACATTTTTTGGGTCGTTTGAGGGTGGGGAAATAAGATTTGTGACAGAGAGAGGTCAACCAAGACACTTCTTCTTCAACAGCATATTCGGCAAGTGAACTGAATCTAAGTTTCTCTATAAAAACAACAAGTATCTGAAAGAAGTCAATTACACTGAACTATTATTAATGAATTGGGGAACTTATATTATAAACATATTAATACAAAAAAAAATATTCCATAACCTCAATTTATTCGCTTTTAACCTTTTCAGCAAGTGGTACTGGTTGACGTCATTATTCTATATATTTGTTTTCTTCTTTTAATACATGCAAATATTCGAATATATATATATATATATATATATATATATAAATAAACGAGAAATTTAAGTTTTGAGATAGTCATTTTGATGGAAAATGTCCCAAAAATGACATTTTGAAACTTTATTATCTCGTTGGATTTTGGATGTACATAAAAAATAAAAACTGACTTGGAATCCTTGCAATCATACCTAAATTTTGCGGCAAACTGTTTGAAAATAACATTGAAATTAAGGACATTAGAGGTGATGGAATGGCAGAAAAAAATTACTACATAAGTTTACTAAATAACTTTTGGGCCCGTTGAGCAGACACTTCCCATTATTCGATTTAGTTCAAACTTTCACAAGATGATCTCTATGCACTAAAGTAAAGTCCTAGGGGGAGCCCGACTCTCAAATCTGAAAAACGTGAAATAAGAATCACCCTAATATATATATATATATATATATATATGTGTGTGTGTGTGTGTATAACCGTGGCATTGATAAGGTATCAAAGGTATGTTATGGAATGTAATTATCTATTGATTTATGTCTCTTTCATTATAGGAATCGAAAAGGAAATGTTCACGCTTTTGATTTATACCAAAAAGTAATAAAAATAACTCAGAGGGGAAAAAGAAAATGATAAGGCATCAAAAAAGAAATAAGGAAACAATCTGAAGACAGATCGATTCTGTTATATTTAATATACACAAAATACCGATAAAATATCTTGTTAATTTATGCCTCAGTTGATTTGCTTTTGGTTTCACATTATCTTTGTACCTAGTGGGAGCTATTGATTTATCTTCTTGGGAGAATGGGCCATATGATTACAAACAAGCAATCCTACAGCTTTCTTAAGTTTGCTATATACAATATCGATATAAACAAGCTATAATTATTAAAGTTATGTACATTAGCTCCAATCTATTAATTAAATAATTATTTCAATAAAATTGTAAAAATCCCTTTGTAAAAAGATATTAGGTTCCTGCCACGAATAAATAATGTATTTTATTTTATCCTACAGCCTTTAAATTTTATATGCCAGAAGTTACATACCTTGGTGTGCGTTGTTTATGTGGGATATGTTTGCATGTATTGGATCATATTTAACGTACAATTTTTTAACACAAATTAGAGGCCGAAAATATATGTCAAATTTATTAACGAATTGATTCTTTGTTCCTTCATTATAGTATGTCTGGCTTAATTTATGAGTTTATTTAACTAATCTCATTTTTTTTCAAAATGCAATCCTTTATTTAATACAAATTAAAGCTGTTTCTTATATTCAAATATAAAGTAGTCACATTTACTCCCATCACAACAAGGAAGGTAAAAGGCTACTTTTTCTAAAGCAAATAAATAATGTCTAATGAATTAGTATGTATATATACATACATATATATAAACATGTCAGACTATAAAATGAAATATTTTACCTCAAAGCCACTGCGTTCATTTCTTTTTATATATTTATTTGTGCTCGTTCCCATTAGTTGAATGTCTTACCTTGGTCCATTAATTACTCTTAAAAGACCCCCTGAGAAATGCTAGTAGTTTCTTGTATATACATATATATATATACAAATATATAATATATATATATTTATTTATTTATCTATTTGCTTGTATATTTATATATATAATGCTACCAACATATACAACATTTCTTTATATATTTTTTAATTTTGATATAAAGACTTATATATGGAAATCATTACATTTGCACTTTCATTCTATTTTTGTATTTCATTTCTTATAAGGGTTGAAGTACATGTGTAAATGAATTACATTAATGGACATTATAATCTAAAATTTGCACTCCAGCATAAGAATACTAAAGGACAAATTCAAACTTTGTTAAGCTTTATAAGAGGTAATTTTGATCCTCAGGTTGGGTTCAATCATGCCGGGTCTGATCATCCTGAATACGGAGAGGTCGTATACATTCTTGCCGGCGAGATATCAGCGAGTCGACTGAGATCGTTCTTGAGAGAGACATCTCCCTTATTGCAATTCTTTCTTTTTTATTTGAAAAAGTCAAAGAAGATTTCTGTTAAACCAAAATCGATATTTGATAGGGTTCGGCACAAATAAAAACTTTATCTTAAATTTGTATGTACGTTTTGACCCATAATTTTTCATACGTTTCTACAATATAAGGTTCCTCATACTTACACAACTTTTTCTCCATGTTTTCTCATGGGATAAATTGGGAGCTCGAACAGGAGAAATTTAACTCTTCATAAACTCTTTTATGATATTTTAGTTTTTAGCACATGTTAATAGGGGGGACAGGAAATATATTTCAATGATCCCTGGAATGAGTGTCATAAGACTACTTTAGTACTTTAGAACTGTTAGTAAAATATACAAAGCTTCCCTTATGTATGCTCGATATTTGGTTATACCGAAATAATCTTTTACAAAAATGTTGAAAATAAGATTTTTTTAAATATTATCTGACATTTGAAGTAGTCAACCTTTTCAAATAGTCATCGAGTCGTATGCATTTATTTTGTATATAAATTTGTAAAGTGGTTATAAAAACACATTTCATATCAACAAACACATTTTGTGTGTAGGGGCAGCAAAAAAGCTTTTTCTCGCAAGCTCAATAATGGACATGATTTTTCCTATCGGTAACACTGTTTTCTTTTTTTTCTACGTCCGATACTCAAAGTGATATTTCAATTGTCGACTGATATGATCAAATAAAACAAACATTTATTTTATGAGTCAGCAGATGTTTTATTTAATCATTGATAATATGTATAATAGAGAAGTCCATTCAAAGGATTCTTAGATGATATGGAGTGAGCCCATGAAGTAATATTTTTAAGGGTGAATTTCTTCTCTCTGAATTGATGCTCACTCCTCAACAGCAGCCGGAAGTGAAGCTGCGAAACTTTAAAGCATAATGTGAACTGCTACTTAATTTTCCCTCTCTTTTTACATTCAACCAATTACGTTAAAAAACACCACTTTGTCTTATCCTTAGATTTTTGTTTGTAAAAATATATTTTAAATAAAGATTATTTTTTCTCTTTTTTTCTTAGTTTTACTTACAAAATCTGACACAGTTATTAAATTCATAGTTAATGTTTAATATATATTCATGAATAATTGCTTTTGTTTCTTATTCTTAAAATAACAAGGCGTATGGACCAGATGGTTTTGGAGGGAAACTTTTTTATTCTCTTGTGTGAAGAGTTTCTTATTATGCTTAGGAAAATCCATGGAGGAAAAAGGAAGTCTTCCAGCACATGTTACAAAAGGCAAGATTGTTTTAACTCCAAAAAAAGGCAATGTAACCGATATTAACCACTAGCGTTCAATAACCATTCTTAATTAATCATATCGGATACTAGCTGGTATCGTGGCTATTTGTATGAAACCCATTTAAAAAAGAGAATTGGTTTGCATCCGAATGGATTCTTAAAGAAGAGAAAATTGGCCGATCTTTCAAGAAAGTTACGCTGCACTATTGATGGTATTGATTCTAGGAATTCATTTGGTACCATAATAGTTGTAGATTTTCGTAAATCATTATACTCCATTCCTCACACGCACATCTTAGAAATGGTTAAGAAATTTTGCCAAAGTGCTATTAGAGCTTTTCTTTATAGGGCTCGTATTTGATTTGTGTTAATGGGAAACAATGTCAGCCAATATTCCTAGGGAAGAGCTGTCGTCAAGACTACCCCACCACCCCTCTTTTGTAATATAAATGGGTCTTCAATGAACTACATATATTTTAGCCACCTAAAGAAAATTGTGAAACCATATTTTTGCTTCTACATTCTAAAGTTTTAAATTATTATTATTATTGTTTAAATGTTAAGTTCAATTTTTTTAAGGACTTGTCAACATTATTTAGTATTTAGATTATGAAACTTTTTACACTTTGATATGTCCTTATTGTAGCTAGGTCTTTTGGCAGGTAGTGTAATCTTAAGCTTTAATGTTTATTTTTACTTATTCCACAGTTCATAAAAATATATACAAGCACAAAAAAAGAGAATGTATATAAAATGATATTAATGCGTAAAACATAATTAAACAATGTAGTTTAATTCTTGTATTTTTATACCCAATTATACTGCCTTTATTACTCTTTATCTCCAGTTACAAATGAAATAAAAAAACTTAAAAAACAATAGAGCAGTAGTTACATTTTTATTCATTTGGTTCAAGTGTTCAAGCATCGTCTGATTTACTTTTGATATTTTTACACTTTAAGATAACGCCTATGGGTAAAATTTTATGTTCTGATTACTAGTTTAAAATAATCCAAAGTATATAGATATTGTATATTTACATAGGAATAGGTTTTTATTTTGTTTTAAACATTTTTTTCATTTATGCGTGGCTCCTTAGATTAAGGGTCAATTTTCTTTCCTCTCTATCCATACAGTTAACACAATTGGTCAGTTTATTTTACGGATCTTTAAAAAAAATGGCGAATGGCGAAGCACGTCTTACTCAAAGAACAAGAGATTTTTATTTGTGTAGGTTTACAAATTCTATATTATTTATGGAATATTTTCGCTGCCCGAAAAAATAACATTTATATATATATATATATTTATAAAGAAAAACTTAATTACAGCGCTAAAGTGGCCTTTAATTGAGCCTAACGGATATTTTGATTCCCTTTTACAGATTTTACGTGAAAGTAAAACTCTACATATCAAAAGTTAATTCAATCCTGCTAAGAAGTGGCGAATTTTGGGTTGAACTAAACTTATTAGGCTCAGCAATTGTGATCTTAAAGATCCATGTCTTATCGTTATAAGAATAAACAATACTAATTGTTTACGGCAATAAACTATATAAATGAGAGATTATCATTTATATGGACACAGTTCCAATACATTTAACACAATTATGGTCGAATGTAGAATATAACTTTGTTTAAAACTGAAAGATTATTGATAATATATAAAAAAATAGATTAATAAATAAACAAATAAAAAAAATTATGAAAAGATCGAAAATATGAACTACTTAAAGTCGTTAAAATGTATTTTCATTCACAAATAATTTCTTTGGGACCATTTTTAAAGTAATCCCCTGTAATTATGGAATATAACTAATATAAGAAGATCTTAAAACCCTTATATAAGAAAATGTTTTTGTTTCTATTGGATACATGGCCTTTCCTCTTCTTCCAAGATACAATTACAAAATTGCAAGTGTTGAATATGCAATGATGGCATAAACTATGAAAGGCTTTTCTTAACGAAGAGAAAATGTATAATAGTATTTACTAAAAACTTTCATTTTCTAATACAAAGATTTGTAGTGAGATAAGAAAAATATACACATATATATAGAAAATGTTCCTTAATTACAAAATAAAAAAGAACATTTTTCTTCTTCTAATACAGCCCTTAATGCAAAAGAAATTTCATTACATAAAAATAATTTATTTTGCATACATATATATGAGCATGCTTTTTTCCCAACATTATTGCAGAAATATTTAGATCGTTCAATAGGAATAAAAACCTTTGGGCTTTTACATTGTTGACATGAACATTTCTTCCATAATTAATTACAGTAGCCCAATATATATATATATTTCAATAACCTGCATTTATTTTACTAAATTTTGTCTTAAGAAGTATAGTTTACATTAAAATATAATGTAGCCGTCCTTTTGCTTGGCTATACCTATCTTGAATGCTTTTAGTTTTAGAACTACTGCAAACTAAATCTAGATTCTATACGAATTCAACATTTCTCTAGTTATTAATATCTTTCCGAACAAAGGAAAACAGGGCAAAATAAAGTGTTTATCATCAGAAATTGAGTAATATCCTAATTTTTATTGTTCTTATTCAATGGCTCACTTGTTTCTCCGTAATGAAACATTTTTCGAAATCTTAAGCCAAATTTTTTTAAGGTAATGATTTAAATTTAATGTAAACAGGGTAGAAATTTATGAAGAAACATTGAGGTCATCTATTTAGGAACTAACTCAGTTGAGGGACTCAAGTTCCTTTTAATAGCATTCCGTTCTTCATATTAAAATTCTTTGGCTAAACCAGCTTTCACTATTCTAAAAAAATTATGACTATTTTACTCCTTGAGGGATTGGCACTTTGGGGATGTTTCTATCTATTTAGTCATTGCTTAGGGCTGACATATGTTAAGGTGTTTTTTCAAGAATAAGCAATCCTTTTAAATTAAAAGTAAGGATAACTAGAGGCATATATACACTCAGAGAGTGCAAACCTCCGCCGTCACGGGGTCCTTATGAACCTTCCGAGGCGGATTTTTCACGACTGGGCGGCGTAAAGGGATGGGGGAGGGTTCCCCTCGACGGAAATTCCGAGAGGAAGACACTCCCGGCACCCGATTTCACAGCACGCGACATCTATTGGCAGAGTAGGCTAACTTGAAATATTTATTAGTATTTAGCTCATTTTGCATCTTAATTTTGCACTCAGAGATACCAAAATTGAATCATTTGTTCCTTTTGATATTTCCAACAACTCCACAAAGTTTCATCTTATCCGTTCCGTAGTTTTTGAGTTATCCTGCTGACAAACAAACCAACCAACCAACCAACAAACTAACAAACCAACGCCATGAAAACTAGAGGCATATATACACTCAGAGAGTGCAAACCTCCGCCGATCCCCACCTAATGAATCACTTAACAGAATTACAATCCAATCATATATGTCTACATAAGTAGGTGTTTTGGTGAATAATGAGTGAGGAGAGAGCTATCCTAAAAAATATCCATTGACGTCATACTATTTATTAGTCATTCAGAAATACGTCACTGAATGTTTAAGCTCCTTTCTTTTCTCCATCATGCTCTTAATATTAGCGTTATATTTTATTTAATTTATATCAGAGGAAGACGGGAAGAGAAAGAAGTTTAAGCACCCAGTGACGTAGTCTTTAGCTGATAATGAACAATATTACGTCAATGGATTTTTTAAGCGTTTGTTCTTTTCTACTCCCTGAATAGAGACCCCATTTCATTATTATTAGTAGTAGTATTTTGCTCATTTTGCATATTAAAAATATATACACTCAGAGAGTGTGTACCTCCGCCGATCCCCACAACATTCCCATTCAAACATTCTCCCTTTCACACGCCCGATTTTCTATCTCTAACCATTATTTCCTCTCTGTTAGCTCATTTTGCATATTAAAAAGCACTCAGAGATGGGAAGACAGAAGAAGTTTAAGCTACGTCACTGGGTTAACATAGTCCTGAGCTGATAAACGAACAATAATACGTCAATGAATATTTTTTTAGCATTTGTTCTTTCCTACTCCCTGAATAGAGACCCCATTTCATTATTATTAGTAGTAGTATTTTGCTCATTTTGCATATTAAAAAAGCACTTAGAGATGCCAAATTTAATCACTTGGTTCTTTTGGCATTTCCAACAATTCCACAAAGTTTCATTCGAATCCGTTCAGCACTTTTGAGTTATCCTGCTGACAAACAAATAACAACCAACAAACGCCACTGAAAACAATACCTCCTTCGGCGGAGGTAATGAAAGGAATTGGCATTATGATATATATCATCACTTAACTCGTTGTTTTTGTGATGTGAATATCAATATCATGCAGTTGTGATGAATCAAATGAATTGGTGTTTATCTTTCCAGATTTTTTACAAATTGGTGATATTTGGACAGAGGATCTCAGTGTTGCCAGTTGAGCAGCAAACTAATATTTGATTTCTCCTTAAATTAAACTTAAAAACATAAAATATATCTGTAGAAAAATGCAATTAATACCTCTCTTATTCCTACTTTTACTCATAAGTCTTCATTTAATGCGATAGAGAAAGTAACTTTTACTTTGTTAGAAACTTTTTTATAGAATTATCTTATTTTTAGAGAACAATTTTGAAGGCGTTTTACGTTAAATACCTGTAACACTAATAGATGTCGAGTTATAAAATAGCTGTAACAAACCGCTCAAAGAGATGGATGTACTTACGTTATGCAAAATAACACTTGTATTCATTGTTGCAGGGTGAGGTAATTGCAAGGATTGTATGAATATTGGAGAAAGCACAACATCTTGAAGGTACAATAATTATATGGACTTGCAAAATAAGTAATATTAGGATTTTGTTGGGGTATATAGCGGTTGAGTCTTTTATCCAAGGAAGAATCGAATTAGCATTATTAACCGAATTATCGAACGTACATATATTTCCCAACCTTTCGGCATCGGCAAGTTTTGTAATATATTTTTTTTTTCGAAGATTCCTTCAAAAATATTTTCATTACATTTCATGTCAGCTAGATATGTTATTTTGATAAGTATACGAATGTAATCAAATAGACTAAAACAAGCTCTTTTTTTTTGGGGGGGGGGGGGGTAGTCATAGAAGTATTAAAAAAGGACCCTATCTTTCAAAAGTTAAATTTTTGTCGCAAGAAATGAGAAGAAACTGTTTTTTATTACATATAAAGTGTTATTTAATTATTTTTTTAGCTTATACCTGTAAGAAAAATATTGGACGTGTAATTTGCCATCGTGTTTTTTTCTGAAAATCTTTATCCGTAATATATCGGTCCTTAAGATCTAGTATCGTTTGACCCCTTCTACGCTTTATCACAAGCCCTTTTAACAATGTTGTTAAACTTGGAAGGTTATGCTAAAGCCATTTTTGAACCTTCATTATCTTAACACAATCCCATATATGATTCAAAGGCCTCAGTAGGGAGATTGACCATAATTCAATATTGTACGTGCTTGAGTAAAATTGGTTTTTAATATGTGGTGTTGATGCTCAAGTACAAACGAATATATGTTTTATTTTGTAATTACATTTTTTAAGGAGCTCAATTATACCATATCTACTCCAATATTATTCATTTACGATTAAAATATTTCATATCATGTTATTGATTATTATTTTTATTTTTTTTTCTCCCAACGAGATAACTTTATTAAGAAAACGAATAATAGTACATTTACACAAAATACAATTATAATTTTAAGAAATCAACTTTTTAACAAACTATCCCAACCGTTCAATAAAAACAATCAGCGAACATACATGAATTAGGGGGGGGAGGGGTTTATCATAAAATTTATTAATGCTCAAGTACAAACAAATATATGTTTTATTTTGTAATTACATTTTTAAGGAGCTCAATTATACCATATCTACTCCAATATTATTCATTTACGATTTAAAAATTCATATCATGTTATTGATTATTTATATTTTTACATTTTCATAAAATATTGACCAATACCAAGAAATAGGAAAAACCAAGGAAATAGAGTTGATTTACTCCAATATTATTTCCTCGATTATTGAACTTGAATGCCTAAACTATCGTTATTGAAATGTCAATCAAATTATACATTCAATTTTTATAGAAAAGTAGACTTAAGTTGATCAATTCCTATATTGTTTCCTTGACGATTGTATGACTTGAATGTCCAAATTACTATAAATATTAAAGTACAATCAACCAGGGTTTTTGCATATTTATGGCTTTCTTTTCGGGGAAACCTCTGTAATTGAAAAGGAAAAGAGAGGCTTCCTTGGTGTACAAAAAAATAAGTTAATATTCATGATTAAAGTTGGACATACGTATGATAGTCATATAAAATATTATATTCTTTCCGTGACTCTATTAGAAGACAATTCCAGCATATTGCGTGATAAAGACACGAGGTAAAACAAATCTGGTATACAACACAACTTTTTATTTGCTTTTATTTGAAAATATATATACATATATATTTAATACTTAATATTTTTTATATTTTATATTAATACAACAGCCATTTTGAAATAAATTTCACAAGGAGTATTTGATTGAATATTGGTCGACGTATAGTGGCAAAAAAGGAAAATAATTGATTTTTCTTAATTATATTTTTGGTAAGTTTTTTTGGTGCAGTAATATTCCGAAACAATTATTCCATAATTAGTTTTATTTTCAATTTAATTATCCTATTTGAAATTGCATTTCACTCTTAATAACCATGGTGCACTTTGTATTTTTTTTAACAGAGTTCCTTATTTTATTATACACCAGCGAATGGTAGGGGAGACCGGGACAGTTGCAACACTTTTTGCATTTGGCTTTATAACTCAGAGATGGTTTGGTTTAGATAAACCAAATTTTAATACAATAAACTTACATGTGTCTGTTAATAGTCAAAACAGCTAAAATATGATTACATACAGTTCTTTCTTCACAATTTGCATTTGAATGTAAGGAGTCATGTAGCAACTGACCCCATGCCCGGGGACAGTTGCAACACAGTATGGGGACGGTTGCAACATGTTAGAAATAGGTATTTCCAGTGCTAATTAAGTGTTCATTATTTAAAAAATGTATGCCATCATAATGCTACTGTGTATTTATCTATCAGCTTTGATCATATGACAATAACATATCTGGCTAGCTTATAAAGCCCACAAGTGAAATATTGAAATTAATTAAAATACAGAAGTCTTTTGGTGACACAGGAAGTACAGAAGTGTTTGTGAAAAAATTCACTTTTATCTAGTTCATTAAAAATGCATCTTCTTTTCAATTATAAAACTGCCATTTACACATTGCAACAGTTGTTGCAACTGTCCCTCGAACGGTCAGTCATGATAAAACCTAGCTAGCTAGTTAAACAAGGTGGCCTTGATTCATGCTAACTGTATTATCTTAAAGTCAACATATAACTTGTCTTAACCAAGTAGTTTTAACTTAATCACAAAAATAGTCACAACACTATTTCAAAAACAAACTCAAGAAAATATATACTTTCTTACCTCAAAACCAGTTTTTTTAATAACTCCAGAAGTAGTACTCCTTTTTCTCTGCAATGGAGGGAACTCTACTGAGCATGTGCAGTGTGAGTGTCATCACTCTAGCTTATTCCTGATTGTACAAAAGGCCCTGTTGCAACTGTCCCCTTGATGCAACTGTCCCCGGTCTCCCCTATTATTGAATTGAACAATTGCGAAAAGGCAATTATTTATCTTCCAAAAAGATTTTATACATTAACACCATTCATTTTTATTAGGAAATGGCATGCACTAATGATTCTTCATTTCATTCACACCTCTTAGGTATTTTATATTTGGTATTATATACAATGAAACTACGTTCATTAACATATCTCTATTATCAATCACTTGATATATTTCTTAATTATTTGTTAGATTTAATGAAGTCTTTTATGAAGTACATTTCAATAACATTTATAATCTCTATTTATCAAGAAATAGAAAGATTGTGACTAGACACATTATATTTGCTTGTACTCTTCTCTATCTATTGATTAAGAAAGGTGCCAGAGTGCTCAAGGAGAACTTATGGGGGGGAATAATCAATCAATTAACAAAATATGATAACCATTCCTTTTGTAAGACTTTGCAATAAAGATATTTAACATTTTCAGAACTACATATATAATTCATAAAGAGGTACATTAATATATTTTAAATGTGAATTCGTAATATATATATATATATATATATATATCAGGAAAGGACCGGGACTTAAATTATTCAAACCGGGTCAGGCCAAAACCGGACCAGGAATTATATATATTTTCGTTCCTACGACATTCTGAAGTGACGACGAATTTTATGAGAAAAGAATTTCCCAAAAAAGTGATGAAGTTTTTTTTAACGATTTTCCAACAAAAAGTGACGTTTTTTTAGAAAATATTTTTTCAAAAATTCCTTGCTAAAAAACATCTTTACTTTATGAATGGCAAACGAAAGAAAATATTTAAGTCCTGGCCAGATGTATAAAATACCGGGACACCGGGCTGGGACGCTTAAAAACAGCCAGGACCCGGGCCGGGTACCCGGTCATTTTCTGACATTTATATATATATATATATAATAAGCAAATACATTTTTGCACGTACTCTCCCAAAAAAATGATCTTTTGATATGAGAATATACATATTACCGCTTGGTAAATTGGTAATCACTGTTACCTGGATAGAAAGATAAAGAAAAAGAGAAGAGGGAGAGTATTTGCCTCACTTCTCTCGCTTTTCTTTTTCTTTCTCTTTCTATCCAGGTAACAGTGATTACCAATTGTATATTCTCATATCGCAAGATCAATTTTTCTGGGAGAGTACGTGCAAAAATGTATTTGCTTATTTCTTAAAGTATAGCGATTTTTAGAACACCAAACATATCAAATGAAAGCTTGATAAGCCAGCTTTAATATTTTGGTATACTAAATCATGTCAATTTAATAAGTGAGAGTTATATTTACATTAAAAAACATATCTCGCGTACAAAATGACGCATTTAATGGATTATAAATGAGTCAGAGACAAAGTAAAATTTTGAGAGGATACCTTGACGCAAATCTAAAAACACATTTTTTTTATTTTTTCATAATCGATTTCTTAAAGGTCAATACAGGCTCTGAATCATATGATGTAAACTCAGATTGTACTGAATTCTGAATTGATAGAATGCAACCAAGGTCATTTTTGGATTTATCATCTAAAGTTTTACTAAACTTAAAAAAACTTTTACTCTGAAGCGAACAAGTCATCTTCTACAGGCGAGTGAAGTTAATTGATACAAAAAAGCTATGAAATATGCTAACATTACACACTCCATTTTTTCTTTGTTTTTACAGAAAACTTTGTTTTTGTAAAAAACATCAAAAATGCGTCTGGTACTAAATTAGATTGCCTTTAAATATTAATTCTATTGAAGTCTGTAACGCCCACCATTTTCAAGAAATTTGCGGAAAACTATATTTATACTAATTTTTAAAACTTTGACCTCGTATCGCGACCCTGTAATGTTAACCAATTTTGTTCAAATTTGTATGTCGTCTTCTTTTATCACCAAGAAACAGAAAATCTACAATGTTGCTTAATTCATTTAAAAAAATAAGACAGCCCTATATATATAATATATATAGATATATATCTAATATATATATATATATATATATATATATATATATATATATATATATATATATATATATATATATATATATATATATATATATATATGTATTTATATATTCGGCTGTATTTTTAATAAAAATATACATCATTATTCTTTTTTGATAACTAATTCTTAAGATTTATTATTTTTTCTGGATATGAGTCCAAAAAAGATTAATCTTAAAAGGTAGAATGACTATCTATTACTTAATCTAGCAAGAAGGAAAATACAATATGATACCTTTATGTCAATCAATGCACCTATTTTATGTCCTTAACATTTTCTAGATGTCAAAATAATGAAAAATAGGCTAGCAACATCAAATGCATATGCTTAGAAATTAAAAAAAAGAACATCTATATATCCCTTATATTGTGTTAGAAAGCTGTTTACACCTGTGGTGTTTGCGGGTCAATTTTGACCCGTGATTTGAAAATGCTTAAAATCACCAGTTTTCTTCCAATATTGTTTTTCAAGTCATTGTTGGCTTAGTATACATTCATATAAATGGAACCAGTGTGGGAAATTTCTTTAGTTGGCTCCACAGACACAGTGTTTTAAAATGTACCACTCGTGTAAAAATGTGTGTGTGTGCCTGAATGCGCTTTCTATATGTGTCTGTCTGTGCATGTGAAAGAAGCCTGTTTGTGTGTGTGTGTGTGTGGGCCATAACTGGGCATATTGGGCCACAATTGATCCTCAGAGCAACCCATAGCTTTTAGGTGATGCATAAAACAGCCAGTATTCTCTGCCGGGTCATTTTTGACCCGTAACACCACAGATGTAACTTTTGTTTTGGAGACCTTTATAATTTACTAAAATGGTGAAAATTATATTTCTGCATTCAATCGGGTGTGTCTGAGGATTAGATGAAGTCTCATTCCAGAGCAAAAAAGCAAATGGTAATTTTTACACATTCAAACTAGAAAACGGGTCAATTTTGACCCTAACACAATAGAAGGGATATATATATATATATATATATATATATATATATATATATATATATATATATATATAGATATATATATATATATATATATATATTATATATATATAAAAGCTTTTTTATAAAAATGATTTTCAATTTATATCCCTGTTATATAAATACTATTACGATTCCTATGGGTGTATATTATTTGAATGGGAAGCAAAAGTATTCATTGAATAAACCATTTGTAATAGTTATTAAAGTATTTCATTCAAATCTTTCCTTTGAGTGGTTATAACGCTTTGTTCTCTTTTGAATATGAATCCCTCTATAATTGGAAGTCTTTTATTTTGATATTTGTGAGCCCTAATTGGATTTACTATAAGGAAAAAGAGCAGTCTGTTTCTTATTTGTTGAAGTTATGTGTATTATATAATCCCACCTTCATATATCAATTGTGTGCACTTAATATTTGACAACAAGCTTTTCGAGGATGAATCAATATTGTGATTCATTTTAGTTTTTATTTGATATCAGAATATTGTTGGTGTCTCTCTTGAGCAACTGCGAAAAAATCAAAGATTTTATAGTTTTAGACTTAAGATTTGAAAACAAAGTGATCTTGTTACAATTAACGCTCGAGGATTCATCTGGAAAATTTCAAGCTTTAATAAGTTGTACAGGATTTTATTAGACGGGTCAGACATGAGTCAAACTAGTCTTAGTGTACAATTATTTGTATAAGGAATGAATCAAAGTCGGCTCAAAAGACGCGTTAAGATTACTTCAGAATCCAGTTTATTGCCCTGACTTACAAAAAGATCACCAAACATCCAGGGAAATTGTATGAGAGCCATTGCATTTGTCAGTATCAGGATATTCCGTGACTATGTGAACGAAAACCTGCCTTAGACGTCATACAAAAGGAACTTGTCAGCATAAGAAAATCCATTTAAAAACTGTAAGATGATATAAAACAAATATAAGTCTTCAATGAATCCAACATTCTAAGAACTTCATGTTACAAAAAACTTCATTCTTTTGCATAAATAAATATATATTATATAATATATATATATATATATATACATACTATATATATATATATATATATAATATATATATATATCCTCCACGATGGCGGCCTGAGGGAGTCGAGAGTGTTGTGAGCATGCTTGTTGATCTTGTTCTCGACCATGCCCCAGAAGAAATAGTCGAGGGGGTTGCAGTCAGGGGAGCTGTGGGGCCACTAGTCCGGGCTCCAGTGGTAGGGGCTTTGACCCTTCTGGACTCCCTGGTTCCCTCGTCAAGATCATCCTTGCCTTTCTTGTACGAACTGTAGCCCAGGTTCTTGTTGATGGTGTTGGCGATGGACTGCTTGGAGCAGCCCATCTCGGCGGCCAACTTGGCGTAGGACTTGTTGCCGTCCTTGTTGACCTTCCTTTCACCTCGGCGAATAACTCGTCGGTCGTGGTGGCCCCCAGGGACCGAGAACGCTTTTTGCGATGAGTATCATTGCTTTTCGAAAGAGTTCCAAGTCTTCCACTGGTCGTAGACGGTCGACTTGGGGTAGTTGAAGAACTCTATCGCCTCCTTTGGACTCCTCCCGGCACGGAAGGAAGCGAACATCGCATGCCTTTTCTCCTCTTCCATCGCTAAATGTTTACTGATTTTCAATCTGTTTTTTTTGGCAGATAGATAAGATGCCAGCGCAGTAACGAACATATGTGCGTTGCAATATCTCAAAAAACAAAGACGACATAACTGATCAAAGTTAGTCAGGATTATACGTGTACTCCCTGTATATATATATATATATATATGTAAATATTATGTTTCCTAAAATAAGGGAAGATATATTTTAAGCCGAAAATATAAGCGTAACCATAGACAACCTTCATAACCCCCTCTTATCCTAATTGCTCCTAATCCTGTGAAGCATCTTTTGAAAACTCAACAATCAAAGAGGAAATATATAAGTATAAACACACTTACTAAAAACCTAATTAAGGGATTTAAAAGGGCACTGAGTGTGTGTGTGTGTGTCTAAGCACAGAGAATAATTTAATAAGAGGCACTCAAGTGTCGTCTTATTACTTTATAATAAAATTAATATTATCTCCTTCATCTTTGTTTAACATGCATTAGAAACCATTTTTTTACTATTCATATGAAACAAACTTATTTTAAATAAAACTGATGTCCTAATAGAGAGAGGAGATGAACAGTATTTATATTTTGAAACTTGGCTATGCATTATATAGCAGGCGAATCATATATTTTTATATGTATTTGATGTATTTTTTCTATATTTGATATCGGATTTTTAGTTTTTAAATTTAGAAACATGAATTTGTGATAGTTTTTAATAATTTATCGTACGAGTAATATACTATTTAATATGCGATGGGCTTAAAACCTGTGACAGTTTAATACCTTGCGGTATTTTATAAAGTTTTTAAATCTTTTTATGTAAAACTTTAAGTAGCAGTTGAATAAATAACAATTTGTGTGAATTTGAAGTATCTTTTAAGTACTTTGAACGTTTGTGGTAGGGTAATTTAGTTTTTAGATTATATGAAATACTTAAAAGGAAGGGAAATTATATATTAATTTATGTCCATTAGCATTCTTTTTGAAATACTTTATGTGTTTGTGGAAGTTGTTTAAATTTTTAAATCGCTTTAATTTCAAACTTTAAATAGAAGATACGTTTTGTATTTTTTTAATTTGGATTAGCGGTGGTTTTTATGATACTTGATACGTTTGCAGTAACCTCTGTGGGCCACAAAAAACTTTTGTTTATCTCAGAATTGGGTTGGGAACTTAATTGTCTCTTCATTTACGAAAAAAAGGATAGTACAAAAGTTTTATTATACAAAGATATGCGAAGTAGAAAAGAAAAGGTCTATGCTAATATTTGGAATAGAAAGATATATGAGTATATTTTATATGCATATATATATATATATATATATATTTTTAAGATAGCCTCTAAGCTCTCACATATATCTCATGTTGTATTTCCATTGTTAGGTTACTGAATGGATGTTATTTGTTAAAAGGATGTTGTATCCGTCCTTAGGGGGGAAGGGTTGCTTTTTTCTTCTTTTCATTTTTGTTTGTTATTTTACATTTATGCCTCTTAGAAGCATGAGTTAATATAAGAAACTTTCTAATTAATATAAACTTCATGAATTAAAGTTAAAAAATTTAATATAACACCTTGAATCAGAGATCTATTTCCTCAATTTGATTAGATAGAAATTCTTCCGTGTGGATATAAATAAGCATTATAGCGTGTTAATTAGTCTATCGACCCTAGGATCTTATCAACACTTTCAGGTTATTAAAAGGCTATAAAATGATTTAATATTAAAGTTTGTTTCTTAAATAGAAAATATTTTTAAACAGATGTGTTTTTTGTTTAATCGAATCCAAAACCTTTTGTAAGTTTTGTACATTATATAATGAATATTTTCAATTACAAGATTTTTGAATGAAGAAAAAGTGCACAAAGGATACGTCCTTTTATATAAGGTTATCTTCAGGACAATAAATATGAACTAAAATTTTCAATTTTGTATTTTCGCAACTGCCCTGATTAGTTTTACTCTATTTACTGTATATGATTATAGTGTGTTTTATTTTTACAATGTATAAAAGTGTTAACGCAAATTACCGAATAAAATGTTTTTAAACGAAAAAGTCATCTTTTTATATAAATTTTTGGTAAAATCCTTATTTGACAATTTATTATTATAAATATCAATGTAATGCAATTCTTTTAATATATGTATATAATTGATAATATTAAATGCATGATATTTATATCAAGCATTCAGAAATATTATAATATGAAAAGTTGCAGTTGTATTTGAATTTTTTCTCGATATCAATATGCATGCATACAGGAATTAAACGTCATGGATTTATTTTCATACATTATCGACAACATAGATCATGATGTCAATATGCCAGTAAATGAAACAAATTTACTCATACATGCTCTACATAAATAAACCATTACTTGAATATCCATACCTTCATTGAATGAATATCTTTATCAGTATATCGTTGTATTTCCCTATATTTGAAATAGGAATGGAATTAGAGGACAGCAAATAATTTATGACGTCAGAGAAATGCTATGAGGAAGGAGAAAAACTTTTACATGAACTCTTTAGCTCTCAATAACATAAAGTTTATAAGAATGAAATGATAGAAAACATTTATGACCTTAATTTAGAATGATATCAGAGTCCTTTCCACATAATATAATAATGAGAAGGGAATGAAGAAGGAAAAGCAAATTATTTTTTGGAAAAAACAAAGGTCTTATCAAGAGTTTGAGCTCTTAACAGAACAAAATCCATAAGATTGGAAATAATAAAAAATAACTAGAGGCATATATACACTCAGAGAGTGTGTACCTCCGCCGATCCCCACAACATTCCTATTCAAACATTCTCCCTTTCACAAGCCCGATTTTCTATCTCTAATCATTGTTTCCTCTCTGTTAGCTCATTTTGCATATTAAAAAGCACTCAGAGATGGGAAGACGGAAGAAGTTTAAGCTACGTCACTGGGTTAACATAGTCCTGAGCTGATATATGAACAATAATACGTCAATGAATATTTTTTTAGCGTTTGTTCTTTCCTACTCCCTGAATAGAGACCCCATTTCATTTAGTATTTTGCTCATTTTGCATATTAAAAAGCACTTACAGATGCCAAAATTTAATCACTTGTTCCTTTTGGCATTTCCAACAACTCCACAAAGTTTTCATTCGAATCCGTTCAGTACTTTTTGAGTTATCCTGCTGACAAACTAACAAACTAACAAACAACAAACCAAACTAACAAACCAACAAACCAAACCAACAAACGCCAGTGAAAACAATACCTCCTTCGGCGGAGGTAAATATGCCTTGGCACGAGTATTTCAGATAAAGACAAGCTATGGAGAAACTCATGTGAGAAGACAAATGTACACAGATTGGATGCCCAACGCTTTTTAAAAAGTATCTGACGCTTGACATATTATGCTGTTATCAAGACTCTACGATAAAAGGCTAGATTATAGAATTTTAACTTCTATAAAATAGATTAATTAGAAGGTGTGAAATGGTACATTTTGATTTGTTATTGGCCAAGAATTGATAGGAGCTGAGTGAATATTGCTACAATCTTTCTTATAAATGATATACAAATATTTGATATGGATTGTCTCTATATGGCACGCACTCAAGACCAGGCCATTCATCACGCTTCAGTTGATAAAAGGTATTTATTATTTAAAGAATTGACATAAATTCGAAGACCAAAACGTGTTTTGGCTTTGGAGACACAAAAGAAGAACTACAAATTATAGATTATTTGTATAAAAACTAATTATTTTTAATTTAAAAGGCTCAAAGGTAACATATTCATACTTCAAAGGCTCTTTATGCTCAATGATAATAATACGTTAAGAAATAATTGAACAACCCAATAATTCATATTTCGTTGAAAGGGTTTTTATATGAGAGTGTTCATATTTTTTTAATAAAATGAAATAGTTTTGAGATATCAATGATTTCTTTAATTCCCGTTAAAATTATTCAAGTTAATGACGATTAACCTGTGAAAATCAGGGTCATTATCGAATTTTCCTTCTGCTCATTTTACGAATTCCCAATCTTTTAAATAACATGCGGCTTATGTTCTTGTGTCAACTTAATCTTATACGGGTGTAGGCCAAAACTCACAACAACGATATCACAGAGGTGCCGAACCAATGAGAACTCAATCGTTCTCAATCGTTTATGTAAGAGACAAATTTGGGTCATCATGAATAATATTGCGGCTGCAATATTATTTATACTTTGTACATTTCTTTGTCTCACTGAACATTATGTAGCGTGTATTTGGACTATAAAAATTGCCAAATTATTAATGTTGATACTGCAGATCGATTACGTTGACTTTAAATTAGAGTTGAATACATTATTAAAGCTAGGGATAAAAAACCAACCTCTCGTTAATAAATTTTAATAATTAAAAAGCTTTGATCGAATATCCATGAATGAATGGTCCATGATGAACTGAAATTATTTCTGACCACAGTTGTAAAGAAGTAATGACAGTTATAATGTCGTTATCGATACATAACAACGTAAAGTATGAGCGTTCATATGGAAACACCCTCTATAAATACAAATATTGTTGATAAAAACATTAATGATCAATATAAAGGACCTTGTGTCATTTTTATAGCTATGCTACTCACATTTATTTTGTGATATCGTTTTAATTTCGAAAAAACTCTATTTTTGATATATCGTATAGTTGAATAAAATAAGTGATGACTTCAATCTTTTTGTATTTATATATTCGAAATCAAAAAAAGCAAAATGAAATGAAAAAGATGTTAATTTAAGATTAAAAATTTTGCTTAAATTATATACTAAAAAACTCAATTAACCCTTTGATTTGAACAACTATAAATGTAGCACGCTAAGTTGGAGCTTTTTTAATTAACACTTATAAGTTCAAAAAAATTAAGTACCATACACAACAATCATGATTTTTAAATACATTCGTGTATAATGGCCATAGATAACAATAGTAAAAAATTGCACTTTTAATGGTTCAACGTAACGTCTTCAATTTAAAATTCATGATACTTCTAATAATAATATTAAAAATGAACATGGCTGCTCAATGGTATATTTTTTTAAGTGTGTCCAAATAAAAGCTTTATCAATGAAATTTCTTTCTTTATATAAATCAGTGCAGAAGCCACCATTAGTCATCATACTTTTGATATTATTTATCAATAAATATGAAGGTTGTATATATGGTATATATATAACTTCCTTTAATTTGCTGACTAGACACAAAGCTATATACACAGTTGTATATATATATACACATACATTTATCGACGGTATTGCTCTCTAAAGAAATTATAATAATTTCCATTAGCTATTTCGGTTGCTTGATATATGTATACAATACCAAGTCCTTGTATTAAGAGTCCTCGCATAAATTGCTAAGAAACATTGCTGATTATGGCAAAAAGGCACTTGAAATATTTGTTTGGGAAAGAGCAGGATCAAAAATAGACTTTATTTAATTAATCGGTATATATATATATATATATATATATATGTACATATATATATATGTGTGTGTGTGTGTATTGGGTAATATGTGTGCACAATTTACGCAAATACAATAAAGACGCCAATTACAATATATTTTTGTGTTGATGCAGAACGAACATAAGTTTAATAAAGTTGGTGAGAGATGTATAAATTATATTTTGGATCACTACACTGATTAAGTCCTTGATTGATTATACGAGTACTTATAAAGCTACGACAAGTATTTAATCTCATTATTCCATAAGGTAAAAAACTTTGTTGTGCTTTTAAATATTTCTTATGTCGAGTAGCATAACAAACTCTTAAAAGTACAATAATTAATTAGTTGACTATATTCAAGACCATTATTGACAAATAGCAAAATCCAAAATCTATAAAAAAAATATTTTTTTGGTGCTAGTTCAACAATAAGTCATTTAGGATTAGAAATGAAGAAAGGACAATTCAAATTGAAAGTTAACATCTATTGACAAACGATTCGAGTTTGTGAATGAACGACGGCCAATCAAAGACGATCCATTAGAGATTTAAATAAACGGCAACTTTGTAAAACAAACATCGAGCTCCAATAGATTTTTTTGCGAAAGACATCAAGTCTTTTGTATACCAATTTCAATGTTATTTTTCCATGTGCATGCAAATAGATAAGGAAACAATCTACCTAACATACTTTCTCTTATCGTTTGTAAAGTCATATGCATCCGAACCATTTTGGCTTCGATCTTTCGCCACTTGACCTTCGTCAAATCTTTATATGAGTGATTTTCGAATAAGTCCTACAATTATTTATAAGAAAGTAGAATACAGAGAGTTATAGATTTTTGTCGTTTGGTTATAACCAATATGAAAACAGAGAGAGATTCTTCAGAAATACCTTTCACATTCCAATACCTGATGTCAAGTAGAAATTACTCATAATGTGACAAAATGTGATAACTAGGGCATTTGTCGTCATTTCTCTGTTAATGAAGAAATATACAAAAAATGCTCAAAACTATTTATAGAATGCTTGTTTTTATTATGTTGTTTTATCCATGTACCTTCCATGTGTGTCTTAGAAATTTAATTTGCTGAAAATCCTTTGCTGAAAATTACAAATCCTTTTCCCTCATGAATTTAGGTTGAATAGGGAAAAAATTCTGGAATATTGTTCCCCTAAAATAAAAATATTCGTAGGGCAACTTCCGGTTGCTTATAAAAATTCTTCAAAACGAGTTTATTAAATATTTGTTTGTAATTTCATTGCAATATATTTTTTTTTAAATTAAAAATGGGATTTCACAATACAGTTATTAATCGTATTGAATATATATATGTATATATATATATACCTATGATCATTTTTTTTTTCATAACTACGACGTTCTTAAAAGGATAAAGAACGTACCGACTAAATCAAAAGTTTTTATTTTTTTGTTTGGGTATAGATATGTGATTGTTACATCATTTAAAATAAAAAAATTACGCTTTGCAAACCCATAACCAATATAATTACCTCTACATAAAGCATATATTTTTAATCTCAATACAGAGCAATTGAAACTTAATCTTCTGTAATAAAGTTTTAAAAAATGAGTGAAAATTGAAACATGAGTTGTGAATAAAGCGACTAGGTAACTAATTAAGGGATGTTGATATAATAGTGAAAAGTTAAAGGTTCAAATGTCAATAGAGAACATGACTATTTTGATCACCCTTACGATAATCATAAGCTGGATGGTTAATTTGAAAGTAATAATTTAAATAAATGATTTATAGCTTAGAATATATTAGTCAAAATGATAATACACATATTTTATGATAGTTATAAATTCCATAACGAAGTTATTCTCTAATGATGTATCAATTAAATTATATTTGTTATTGTAATTTAAGTTCCCTTTTCAAATTTTTATTTAATTATTATTCTATACTTTTATTTTCTATTTTTTAGTTGCACCTGATCCCGTTGAGAATTGCACAATCATCAACAAATCCTCTGAAACCTTTCATCTGCACTGCGTCCCAGGTTTTGACGGCGGAATGGAACAGCTTTTCCTTGTCACTGTCACAGAGCGCAGCACCTCTCTCATCCGCTACAACGCAACCTCTCGTCAATTAGACCTTTTCATATCCAACCTTCGTGCCGGAAGCAGTTACCTCACGGCAGTCACTCCGCTTAACAAAAAGGGCTACGGGAAAACCACGCATGTCCTCGTGGACACACTCAATCATCCCGCTGTGGAGCTCACACAGGCGGAAGGAGCCTTTCATCATCGGGTTCATCCTCGGGCTCCTCTGGATCATCCTCAGAGTCTCTCTCCGAAACGCTTTCTTCGGAGAAAAAAGGGATCATGAATGTGGCCGAGGACTGGGCAGTTCTTACAGGAGTTCTTGCAGGAGGCTCTTCCTGCATATTCATCCTTGTGGTTGTCTCCATTACCATTCGATACTGTCTCTACTCCCAGCGAGCCGCCTCGCTTCACGCAACCTCCTCCAACGACTCCCGACTCATTCTTCCGGGGAGCAATAATGGGAATACTCAGATTCATCATCATTTTGGATCCCTTGTGAGTGAGCAACAGCAGCAATCCCAAGAGGCCGTCCTCTCCTCATCTTCCTTCCCCCCAAATACCTCTGTGAGGAAAGGAATTCTTAAAAGAGGCGTTCCGGAGCGGAGAATCTCTCATGAGGAGGAATGGGGACGAGGCGAGTCCCGGATCTCATTCCACCCCCACCCCCACCCTTATTGCAACCTTCAGAGCTCCTTAATAGTAAGCCCTCTCTCTATTAATTTATTATATTTTTACAAAAAGTATCAAATGAACACATGTCCCAGTATTAAAGTACAAGAAACAAATTACATGGTGGTCAAGTATTTGAATGCAATACGCCTAAATAGAGTCTAAATGATATTTCTTCTAAAAAAAAAAAAAAAAAAAATATAATTGTTTGCATTTAATATTGTTTAGACAAAATTTAAGTGTTGCAATATTCAAGTGTATTTTAACCGTTGTTCACTTTGCCATAACTTCCCTTTTCTATCTTGACCATTTATAGCAACATTATTTTTTTTCCTATTACATTTTTTACTACCCCATTTCTTCCTAGCAGCATTTAATCCATTACAAGCGAAAATGATATGTTTGAATGTAGGGTTTAAAACTTCATATGATCATTAAAACTGCTTATCATAATAAAAACTATATAATAGGGCATATTTAAAAAAATATTGAGCCTTTTTAACTATAAAGTGATTACGATCATTGTTTCGAAGGACTAAATACCTATATATGGAATACAAGTATTCATGTCCAACCCAGATGAACGTCATAGAATCAAACAGGCAAAAATTTGAAATGTTTTATTTATCAATAATAAAACTTCAATTACATGATGAAGTACAAAATGGGCTAAACATTTGTATGAGTTTCAAGTATTTTATTATATATTGGCTAAAGATATATTAATAGAAAATATTCGCACTTACACCTTATATGCCAAAACTTTCCCCATCAGAAATATTTTATAGAAAGCTGCACTCTATTAATTTTTCCCCAATTTGAATGGATAAAATTGCATCTGTGTGGATATACATAAGCACTAAAGTGATAAATTTAGTCTACCAAACCTAAGGTCTTATAAATGAGGTTGACCAAATTTGCCCTTCCACTCTCGGGAATAGAACCGGCGCCAACAGAGTTGAGTACGCCTTAACGCACTGAGCTATCGCGCTCCCTGTCTTATTTTATTCTTATGTTATTGCAGGGTGAATAACTTCATATAAATATATAGTACAGTTTATATTTTTATGAAGTTATATGATTTGAAAATATCTTACTCGAATAAGAATATACCAATATGTATATAAATATTAATTCAAATTCAGTAACTTCAATCAACTCTTATCGGCAAAAAAAACTAGACAATCCTCATTGTAAAGTAGTTTATAGTATGCTTACATAAGCTGTGAAATCAAATCTGAATAGATTTTATATTTTGAATGAGATATTTTATACTTCTATAATGAAATGAAGTTATCATTCATAAAAATGAAGAAAATATCGATAGTTTTACAAATACATATCTATTATATATATAAACCTCTTTGTAATTACAGACGACTTTCGCGGCCAAGAGGTGGTGCCCCTGGACAGCGAAGTCAAAGGACGGGTATGCGTGATCAAAAGCGAGAGGAGCACGCTTCCTGTAAGTTAATACCTATGTTTAACTATTTTTATATTTATGCACTAATGTAATAAGTAAAAAATGTAGGATGTTATTGCGTTGTGACAGATTGTTTTTACTTTCACAATCTTCTTGTACTGTCAATGACAATAGACAATTCCTATTTTGTATGCTCATATGGTTTACACATATCAATGTTCATGCTGATTTTAAATATGCAATTGTTAATTTCTTTATCAATCGTAAAAGCCAAAGTATTTGATAAGCTATTTATTCAGATCACTACAATTGTTTAAGTGCAACATGAAATCTGATTTCGTGAACTATTTAAGGAGCTGATCGGCTTTTAATTTAATTCACTCTTTTAAATTTCTTGTTTTGTTTTATAATTTCCTCGGTCTTGGTCTTCGATAATATCTTTCAATGTTATATTATGTAATTATTTTTTTACATATTGTGACCATCTTTGTGAATTTGGCGTTCGTTTTATTTTCAGAATAAAATGTTTAGTTATACACTTTTGTATATGTAACACCTTTCAACAGATAGGGCTATGAAAATATATTAAAATGCCGAAATGTTTGCATATATATATATACAGCCGTTTTTCTTGAAAAACTTGTTTCAAACGCATTAATTGAAATCTGTAACGTTGGGAATTGATAGTTTCGGACGGTTTCAGTAGTTCAGAGTCGTCTATTACACCCTGCATGCCCAACAGATGCATATTATGACTTTTGACTCGTAAATATTGCGTTTTGGCATTGATGGGACTGGTTCACCTGGCTTCACCCATGCTAATATGTGTTTAGGACTGTCTTAGTCAATCCATTTTTCATTATGAGTGATTATACGATGAAAAAAAACTTTTTTTCATCAAAAGATAGTAGTGGAGAAGAACTTCCCACAAATGCTCCTTTTTTGGAAAAAAAATCCGAAATTTTTGATGCGATAAAAACCCTTGTTGCTTGCACAACAAAACAACATCTTATACTGCTTTGAACAGCTGTTATTTACAACTTTTAAATGCATGTAACGAAAGGCTAGAATAGAAGCAAGCGATACTGGTAATGTCATCTATGGAAAAACGAGTAAAAACTATTCCCATAAACTATATATATAACATATATATGTGTAAATATATATATATATAATAATCATATAAATGCATTTTTTATAAAAAGATACCTTACAAAGAAAGAATGTTTACGCATGCTGTAACTTTATTTTTTGTAAAAGTCATGACTTCTCAATTATGCCAAGTATTTCCTAACTTTTTTCATATAAAAGCATGTTAATGTGATTGCAAAAAAGGTTATTGTAGTTGTTATAGTACTTTTTATATATATTGACATAAGTATTTGCAAAATCCTTTTTTACCTTTGCATGCCTTGAGGCAAGAGATGTTTGTATCATGTAAAAAGGCAATTTCAGTTAGGTGATTGAATTTGTAAGTACATTTATATATGCTTGCTTCCGAATTTGCATAGAAAGAAGTAAAAAAGTAGAGGGTTATTACATACAACAATAATAATAAACCTTTGTTGTAATAAAATTAAAAGGCCATGTCGTATGAAATAATGTAGTGCAACTCTTTATATTTAAATGATACGTTCCACTCTTGAGGTACTGCAGAATTGGAAAGAGGGATAATTTTTCTTTACATTTTTTGGAATTATGATTCAGATTACCACAGTGGGCATTTTTCTAGAACGTTATTGTGATAAATTAAAGGAGATACGTTATAAATTTGTTTTTAACTTGGAGAGTAAAGAGACGAATGCTGATTATATTATTGCTATTGATATTGATTCAGTATTAGTATTATGATGCTAAAGATTTGATTTGGTTCAAGTATTAATAAATATCATAAATACTTAAATGTTTTCCAATCAATTTCTGTATATTACAACTATAAATGTGTTTCCCCCCATAAATAAACGATTGGAAAAATAATAATGGTGAAGTCAATTTGGGCTAAATATATAACATAAATTAACAATTACATGTGGAACAAATATTCTAAATCAAAAGAATAAAAACATTATGTAATTTGATGAAGAATAATGAATGATATATTAATAGTTTTAAATTACTCCTCGGACAAATTGTCTTTTCGAATATGTTTATTACCGAAAAAACAATTCATTCTATCTCCATTTGTTTTGCTTCCTCACTACATCTTAATTTAAATAATAATTTGGAGTCAAAGGGAGTGTTTCGTGTACTTATTGACTTTTTCCATTATGATTCAAAACTCAAAATTTCAATGACGTAGATATTTAATTTAACAATAGTGATTTTTTTTCGTGGATCAACATCTCATGTAACCTCTTGTATATTTTCTTTAGATGTCACCAGGACAGTTCTATTAATTGTGGCAATATATGTCGTGTATTATTATATGTAACCAGTGTGAAAAGTTCCTAGTGAACTCCTTCCCTTTAAAGGCAGGGACGGGCCTCAATAAAAGTGGACTGTATCTATAATCTTGGGGAAGACATCGGTCCCCCTTCTATATTCCAAGGCGTTACGAACTGAACTATATACAACAACAATAACGATAACAAAAAAGGAAGAACAAAACACGTCTAAAATTATACATTAATACTATAAATATAAGAAATTATATTAACAAGAATACAATAAAACTAAGGGGACGCTGATGAATACATTAAAAAAAATTATACATATGATAATTTCCACATTGACATAGAGAAAAACATCAATTAAATCAATTTCAATCTAATAATATGCACGTATAAAATTAGAAAGCACTTTTCCAATTCGAATATTTAACCCTTTTCCATTGAAAATTTAATATCATTATTTACAAGTTTCTATGGAGTGGGACACACATATATGGTTATCATTTTCTGTTCGCCCGCCCTCTTGATTTTCTTCTTAATCAACAATGACCTACTTTCTCCACTCGCTACTTTTAGTTCAAGGGTTAGTATATTTACTCGATGTATATTTTTTACAAAAAAATGAGATCACCGTTAACATTTTATTATCCTGCTTTTGACATATTTTTCATTCACAAAAAATTGAATATAATCCATGAAATTACTTTAATAAACAGGAAAAAATATTGCTCAGGAAAACATTTTAAGAAAATGTAAAAACGATCTCATATATGGAATCCAATTTTTTAATATTGTTAACTATTATATAGTGTCATTATTATCAATAATAATATATTTGATCTTACATATACTAAAGAAGTCATTAATATAATTTAAATATAAAAATATATATATTCGCGGCGTTGGACCTCAAGATCCCCTTTGTCATCGATGGAAAGTGGAGTTTGGCAGCCGACGAAATTCGTTACTTCCCCTCAGGTGTTCCCTCCCATATTGAAAATTAATCAAGAAACTTTTACGAAAATTTAAAGTTCTTAAATAGGAATATTTATAAATATGTTTTTAGTATGGCCAGTTGTTTTATTATAATTGTATTTTGGTTTTTGTTCATACTGATGTTAAAATTTTAAACTAAAATGTTTAGTTATGGTTTTTTTACACATTAACATCATTTTATATACATTTACTTATTTGTGCTTGTATATTATTTTATGGACTGTTGAATAAATAATATATATGTATATATATATAGTGTTACAGTACTCACAACAAACAAAACATAATGGCAAGATGTACTACATAAATTACAAGTATGCATCGATTACATATTTTATAATCTGCTTGGGCAAACCAATGCATTGAAAGTACGGAAATATAAGACTATATTTCTCATTTTAAAAATATAATTGTATTTGAGTTATATATATTTTTTTTTATATGACTTTATTTGATTAGAGGTATTGTATATATATATGTATATATAATCAAACATTATAGTTCAAAATTAAAACCCTAACTAAAGTCAAAACAAATTGAAATCACATATAAAACATACAATCAATCCAAAGCAGATACAGCTATATAACTATATCTATCACGTAAAAAATAATATCTGAGAACAAATATTCAAAATAAAATTACAACAAAAGAATAAAACTAATTATATATAACGTATAAAAAGTTCATAAAATAAATGTTATAATAAAAAATCAATGAAGTTTTCTTATTTGACTCTTTGGAAACCTTTATAAAGTCTTAATAGGCGTCTCAGATATCGTAAGCTCACCTTTGAGCCGTTTGAGTAGAAGCGTAGAGTGTCTCCAGCGTAGCTCCAAGTCGTCCCTGAGAGATCCGGGATCCTGATGGTGAGAGCCGAGTATCGGGCCGAAGATGACGTTAGAATTGCCCTTAAGGCACTTTGATCCAGTGTTGAGCCGTCGACAGTTTTTTCTGCAACCATGCTCCGGATGCTAGCGAGAGCAAACTCGATGGCTTTCGATTTAGAGTTGCCATTGTTAGGATTTGAAGTGATTCCGAACAAAAGTATTGGAGTTACATATTTTTCACTTAATCCCCTCAGATTTAATTTAACGAATTGTCTTATCATGACAAGAGCTGGGCAGTTAGAAAAGGCATGATATATAGTGTTGTATAACTTGCCACAATCCTTACATGGAGTATTGAAGAATAGTAGTCCTGATGATATTTGGAATTGTGCAGTGAATCGCTTGTCATAATTGACTTTTTTTACCGAGGACATTATCCTTTTTATCCAAGTTTTAGGTAGTCTTAGATCTTTTAGAAACTTTCCCACATTGTATTTGCTTCTTTTTCGGGGTACTCTTCGAAGGACACCCTTAAATGCCAGGGCATAGAAACTATATGGTGAACAGCTGCTATTTGAAGCTTAAAAGAAAATTGTTCACAGTTACAAATAGATTTTTTGTTTAAGTCATGAAAAGATATGATGTCCGAATCGAAAGCTTCAAGTTCTAAAATTTGGGTTCTTTAAGATTTGTGAAGAAGAATTTCTTATAATGATTTTCACGTATATGCCAATTGTTGAGGAAGCATAAAAAGACGGTGTCCTTTCCAGAGAATTCTTGGGAAGCAGCTAGGGAAGGTGAAAATCGTTCCATTCTGTTATTAATAAAGTCAGTACCAATCATGAGCCAAGTGTATGCAGAGTTCATAGTAATATAAGCTCGCCATTCTTGTTCTGGATTTCTTGAAAGGTCAACACATATTTTTTTATAAATCTTAGGAATTATTGTAGAGAGATTCGACAGGCCACCACCCACAAAACTTTTGGGCCTCTTGAGAGAGTGTATATAGCTCTTATATTTAATCTCCTAATTGTCACATTGTCCGACAACTTGGATTTAAAAAAGAAAGTGGCCATTAGCAAACAGTTTTCATTTTCAAGACCACTTTCAAAATAAAGTTTGCATTTAATTTGCTTTTGTCGGCAGAAAGATAAATTTGAGCTTTTAAATGAAAACGGCAAAAACAAATAAACTGTCCATTATATATAGTCATCACTTTTTAACAATAAATTTGAACAATAATGTTCATTTATGTTTTTTACGTAACTGTTAAAAAGAGTTTTATTTCTTCATTATTTGCCTATTTAGTGTATTTTTATATAACACTCTATTGATGTGGCAAAAATGAAATAAAAACTTTGAACGAAAAAAAAACGTCAAACTTAAGCATCAGTTTTAAATTTTGAGTAAATACATATTTAGGGTCCTCAACATAAATATGACAGTTTTTTATCCGCAGTTGCCGCTAGATGGCATTATAAGTACATGTAAAAAATTCTGAGAGTTAAATCAGTAGTTCCGAACAGCAATATGTATACATGTTTTTTAATTGAAATCATGAGGTTCTATGGGCTCTTGTTTTGTAATCTATAAATGTTTTGTACTACTTTTTACTAGGAGATTGTAATAAAGACAAGAGGCATATATACACTCAGAGAGTGCAAACCTCCGCCGCCACGGGGTCCTTATGAGCCTTCCGAGGCGGATTTTTTACGACTGGGGCGGCGTAGAGGGACGAGGGAGGGTTCCCCTCGACGGAAATTCCGAGAGGAAGACGCTCCCGGCACCCGATTTTACAGCACAGCGACATCTATTGGCAGAGTAGGCTAACTTGAAATATTTATTAGTATTTAGCTCGTTTTGCATCTTAATTCTGCACTCAGAGATGCCAAAATTTAATCACTTGTTTCTTTTGGCATTTCCAACAACTCCACAAAGTTCATCCGAATCCGTTCCGCACTTTTTGAGTTATCCTGCTGACAAACAAACAACCAACCAACAAACCAACGTCAGTGAAAACAATACCTCCTTCGGCGGAGGTAAAAATGCTTTTAAAGTTGTACGAATTTTGATATATTTTCATTTTTTATCTTTACTTTATGAGACTCTTTATTCATTTGACGGCTGAGGAATTATATCATTGTCTATGCTAGTTACATACTATCCCAGTTCATAAAAAAATTATACAAAGAAAATGTCAAACAAAGTTTTAGTAGCGTATGCAAAATATTGAATGATCATATGCGTTTGACGTGTATATAAATATATTCATATATTAAAGCCCAAACCTGTCAGAAAACTTTTTTTTTTACTGAAACAATAGTAAGTTCTGGATTTTTTAATAAAAAATAATAATATTTCTTCATCTCATTTGGTAAATGGAGTAAAAAAGAATTGTTGTACATATGTACACAGAGAGAGGATCAGAAAGAAAAAATGTGGGAAACTTTGTTCATAATATTTCAAATATAAAGTTGGTTGTTTACGTAAGCTGTGAATACGATTATATTTTAGGCCCTCTGAGGCCCATGGGGATGATTGTTTACTGCAAAATAATCAAAATATTAAATATAATGCATAAAAAGTTTTTGTTTCTTATCTTATTGATTGGATGCGATATTACATCAAATATGAATAAATTATGATAACATTTCAGCCTTAAAAAGTTCATATTACTGGCGTTGTGATGTGAAAAACTTGGCATTTTGTGTATGTGACAACTTGGAAGAACTTCTAAATAAAGTATTTCTCTGGGATCAAAATATAGTAATAGAAAATATGTTCTCAAGAAATATATATAAAAATACGGCTGCTACATAAATTTTTAAACACATTTATTTATGCTCAAAATTAGAGAATGAAAAAGCTTTTTTCTTATATTGAATTCAATTAAGTATTTTTTCGAAGACAATCTTTGCATTAGACTTTTTTTTAACTCATTATGGAGGATGTAACAGGCCAAAAAATAAATACTGTGTCTGATTTACCATTATAAAGAAAATATAACCAACAATAATCCAAGAACCAAATATTAAATAATCTGTATTACAAGTAATTGACATGTATTGTACATTTTTATATTTTGCAAGAAACCCCTTGACAATAGGAGTACATAGTGGTAGGCCTTATAATTTGCGGACTATACGAAGATGTTGCAAGTATTGCAGTAAATTTTAAACAAAGAAAAATACTCAAATTGAATGCATATAAAGTATAATTTTTAAAAAATGGCGGAACTGAGAATGGTATTTTATTTTTAATTTGGCACTCTTTTGGATGGGGCCAAAGATAATAGATAATACAGGATGCGCAGAACGCAATGTTTAGATTCCTCTGATTAGAAAAGAAAAACTGAAACGTCAAACATGACGTCACATTATCGATTTGTTATGATTTAGGGCATACAAATATCTATACATATTCTCTTTCTTTCTCTCATTATTTCTGTCTGTTTGATAGAAAGGACTACTAATTTTATGGACTAGTGAAAAATATAAATACCTTATCAGATATTAATAAATTGGCTGAGTTTCGGCATGAAAATTGAAAATCTAATGCAAATAACATATTATTAAAAACAATTTCATTTTTTATTGCTGAAAATCATATGAATGTAGTTACACAGAGTCATATAAATCTTATTACCTCCGCCGAAGGAGGTATTGTTTTCACTGGCGTTTGTTGGTTTGTCAGCAGGATAACTCAAAAAGTACTGAACGGATTCGAATGAAACTTGTGGATTTGTTGGAAATGCCAAAAACAACAAGTGATTAAATTTTGGCATCTCTAGTGCTTTTTTAATATGCAAAATGAGCAAAATACTAAATGAAATGGGGTCTCTATTCAGGGAGTAGGAAAGAACAAACGCTAAAAAAAATATTCATTGACGTATTATTGTTCATATATCAGCTCAGGACTATGTTAACCCAGTGACGTAGCTTAAACTTCTTCCTCTTCCCGTCTCTGAGTGCTTTTTTAATATGCAAAATGGGCTACAGAGAGGAAACAATGATTAGAGATAGAAATCGGGCGTGTGAAAGGGAGAATGTTTGAATGGGAATGTTGTGGGGATCGGCGGAGGTACACACTCTCTGAGTGTATATATGCCTCTAGTTTTATATGAGATTATATACGAGGTTTGTGTGGCTTCATCGATATTAGTCCACCATAGTATTATTTATTATTGTTATTTATTTAGATGGTGTAGGTCAAAGAGTATATATACTAGAGACCCAGCTACAAGATTTTGTGGCGAATGGTGATGGTGGCGCCGTCATGCGGTCGAGGATTACTATTACAATAGAGCTTTTGTTTATTTCTTGATACTTATTATTTATCATTTCATCATATATATATATATATATATATATATATATATAATATATACATATATAAAAAAGATTCATTCCACGCTTAGTATTACTGATATCCAATTTATTCAAGGAATTCTTAGTTGTTTTTATATATTTATCTTTCTGTGAATAGGAGCGCCCTCAAGTGGTCGTTGTTTAACATAATTAACCAATAGCGCTTGCCTGAAGCTAGACCTCTATATATATATTCTCTTTGGTGTAGGTATTAGATATAGGGTACAGGCAAATCGTGTAAGTGATGACGTCACATTTTTTTTGATTTTATTATTGGAAATATCCCTCTTTGTTTACATGAGTTCTGCCCCCCCCCCCCCCCCTGGGATGGTTACAGAATATGAACAAACCCATTTGTTAATAGTTCAATTACAGCTAATATGTGTTTTTGATTATTATTGTATGAATAGTCAAATATCTGGAAGAGCTAAATTCCAACAGAATGTATTTTTTATGGCTTTTATAAGTAATACATTTATATGTATATATGATGTGTAGCAATAAACTAAAAAAAAAAAAAAATATATATTTCAAAAGCTTTATGCATAAGAAAAACTGTCTTGAAAGTAGTAAAATATTCATAAAGAAAAGTTGTCAAAATAAACAAGGAGATTGATATTAAACGAAAATAGAATTATCTGTTGCTGGGAATATTTGCTATACAACGTAAAAGGAAAGATATATACTCCAAAAATAATGTAATATTACTTCTTGTAATTGATTTGTAAAAACGTTATTCAATTTATTGTTAAGCTATTGTTGTGTGATTAATTGGTTTTGTAGGATGTTATTTGATTACGGAATCATTTAATCTCATTATATTTGTCGTGAGTATTTTAATTATGATTTAATAAACATTCATCAAATTATTTTGTATTTGACTTTAAAATAGGGCTTAATAATTACTCCTAATAAATATTTATTCTGGCAGTTATTGGATAAACCAGATTGGAACTTTATTTCCATATATGTATAAACTGTCCATCAGCTTTTTACTTCTCCTTTTAAAGCTAAAGTAATTAAGAAATAAAAATATAAAGTAATTAAAAATTTAATTAAGTATAAAATATATAACACAATAATTTGATTATTCCTAAGTTTAGTTAACTACAACATTAATTAAATTGATGGAAAAAATTATTGAAGTCTAATATATATAATGTGCTACGCGTGTATTGTTTTGTCTAAATAAACGCCCTTTTTTGATACAATAGATATACTACCTTATATCGAACAACTTTTCATATATAGTAGAAAGTCATTTAAACAAATAATTTACAAATAAGCTATCAAATGACCTGCTCATATAGTAAACTAAGTTTGGCTTTAAAAGACCTATATGAAAAAAATATCATCAATAAAATTATAATAGAAGTTAAGAAAAGCAAAAACACATTATTATGTTTTATTCGATCCAAGAGTCTATAAGGTGAATGAAAATATTTATATCAAAAAATAACATACTTGGACGCTGTCAAAAGATATATCTCCAATATGCAAAAGAGTATGAAAAATGACCAAAAAATTTACTTATTGTTTTGTGATAATTACTACTCCTTTCCTATTAGTATTATACATATATATTATATAAAAGCTTGATACAGCTTTAGACCAAGCACAGTTGCAATTGAAAATTGTCTCACTATGATTGTTGAATGTTTCCTAGTTTATAAAGATTTCGAAATTGTTTATATATTTTTTTTCAAATATATTTTATTTATCCCTATTTAAATCAAGAGAAAACTAAAAGATCACATAGAAAATTGATTTAAAAAACAGACATACAAAAAGTATTAAAAGGACAGTGATCTTTAAAAAATAACATCAAAAACATTCTAAGCTAGAGGCATATATACACTCAGAGAGTGCAAACCTCCGCCGTCACGGGGTCCTTATGAGCCTTCCGAGGCGGATTTTCACGGCTGGGGCGGCGTAGAGGGACGGGGGAGGGTCCCTCGACAGAAATTCCGAGAGGAAGACGCTCCCGGCCCCAATTTTACAGCACAGCGACATCTATTGGCAGAGTATGCTAACTTGAAATATTTATTAGTATTTAGCTCGTTTTGAATCTCAATTCTGCACTCAGAGATGCCAAAATTTAATCACTTGTTTCTTTTGTCATTTCCAACAACTCCACAAAGTTTCATCGAAATCCGTTCCGTACTTTTTGAGTTATCCTACTGACATACAAACCAACCAACAAACAAACCAACGCCAGTGAAAACAATACTTCCTTCGGCGGAGGTAAAAATTCTACTCATTTAAAGCAAGTGTGACAATTGAATTGTGTAACTTTATTTTCGTAAAATATGCACATGCTATCAAGGTTTGAAATTTAGCTATTACTTTGGAAGTGGTTCTGAATTTTTTAGGCTAGGGATGAAAACCGTAGAGTTTCTCATCCCGTGTTGATTGTCTCCCCACACGTTCCTCAAAGGTTTTGTCCACTCCTTCCCAAAGCCTGTTGATTTCTTTGCAGTCTCTGAAGACATGGGCTATTACATTGTTATATAGGTATATATATATATATATTATATATATATATATATATATATATATATATATATATATATATATATATATATATATATATATATAGATATATATATATATATATATATATATCATATATATATATATACAGTCAACTTCGCCTAAGTCGAAATTGCATAGGTCGAAAAGTCGCCTAATTCGAATATAATCAAAAGTCCCATTTTTTCTCCATTGACATGTGTGTATAAAAATCGTACAAGTCGATTTTTGTAATTCGATATTTTGCCTAAGTCGAACAGATATTTTGACAGTAACACATACATTAACAAGAATATAGCTTCGCATAAGTCGAAAAGGGCGCTCACTTTCCAAAACACAGCCCGCATGCACTGCGCCTGCCGTTCACACTGTGTATTACAAGGAAGCAGACACAGATGGTTGAAGTGGAGAAACATATGAACACGTGAGAATTTCTTCGACTTAGCAATCAAAATTTGTAACTCGAATTTTGCCTAAGTCGATTGTTTTTGCACAGGCCCGAGAGAATCGACTTAGGCGAAGTTGACTATATATATATATATATATATATATATATATATACATATGGAGACACAAATGTACCTTTAGTTGTTAATTGATTAGCAATCTCCTCCTCCAATCCTTCTACTCAAGTTCATTTGAGGGTAAAAGAATAGTAGGAGGAGCTCCTTCACAGCTGAAAAAAATTATAATAATATTATCATATTATTGATGCCTGCAAATGCAATGAGGATTGATGGATGGTGTTTTATTATCATGATCATTATTTAGTTCATAAATAAATGGAAACAAATGTTTTTTCAACTCTATGTGTATACTACAACCATATATATGATGGTTGATGTATCATATCTTGGCAGAGAGCAATTGCTATTTGTAGATCTAGAAGAGAAAATGAAGAAAGAAATAAAAGGGATGAAAAACACCAAAGGAAATAATATAAGAATAATACCCCATCGAACATACATTCTATAGGGTTTCCCTACAGAGAAATAATTTAAACATGGCTCTATACAAATATACACACAAACAATGTTCACCAAAGCATTCATTTAATAGATACATATCATGAACGTAATTTGAACTAATGTAAGTTGATTGCTTGGTTGTGCACTAATGAAAGTTTGAAATTAAGGCTATTTTGTATGTACCTCGGAGGGGCACTGCAGGAAATCCTTGCCCTTCAAAAAATGCAATTTCATATTACTATTTATTAATATTTTTGTTCAATTGAAGGCTGGGAAAAGTTTTTTGTTGGATTATTAAATTATGAAGGTATTTATGGTTCATTTCAATTTTATAGACAAAAAAGAAAATATTTGTTTTAGATAAATATTACAATTTGTAATAATGATAAAAGGCACCATTCAGTGTAGTTTCGAGCTGATATGTAAAACACATAAGATACAATTACTAAATATAACACATATCATGTTGCATTACTTCAAACATTCTTTAAACTCATATATTGGAAAAATTAAAATATTGTAATGAGTAAATCGAGCCATTCTTATAAACAAAAGATCGCATAGAGTTATGTGTTTTTGTGTGTTCATATTTTGTACTTCAAACAAATAAGTTTTAATACTAATTTTATATATTTGCACATAATAATATGATGTTTATTTATATATATATATATATATAAGATCATGTTTTATATTTAATATTAATATATTTATCGATTTCATCGCACACATTACAAAGTGTGATTTGCATAAGTTCAAGCTTTTATAATATATTCTTTTATTTAGAAGTCGGCACTCATATTTTCAAATTGCAGAACTGAAGAGGACTTTAGTCAAACAACTATATGATTTATACATTAAAAGAAAACATATTTTTAAAATTTAAGTATCAATAAACATTTTACTCGCTTGTCAAATGTCATAGCTTTAAATGTTTCCCATTTTCAAATTACAGGTCATGGCTTCAAATGTTATATGAGTAAAATGCAGTAGGCTAGAGGTTTACTATATTGAAATTTGCATAAAGGATTTGATACATGAATACCCCTTTGATGGTCCATCAAAAACTCACGTTGAGTCCAAAGGTGTATTTGCTTGTGTTGTACAATAATAATAATAATAATATCACCCCTGTACGGCCTACAATTGTGTTCCTTGCAACACACAGATATTCCTTTTATCTTTTATTCTGAAGATGTTTTTCGTAGAAAATACATGCATATTATATTTTGTTATATATATTTATATATACCGGGTGCGGGACGGAAATTGCAACACTTACCTAGTATATTGTTTACACCCCTGTGTCTGTTAAAAGGATTCGATCAGAAAAATATGAGAAATATAAAGCGTTATTATAACTCTTATTTTATTTTTTATTCTATATATCCGCCCTAAGCAGCAACAACAGCCTCCAGAAGGGATCTGAAGGCTTGATAGACAGACCGTATGTAATGAACGTCCATTCCATCTCAGTGTTCATCAACGGAGGCCTTCGTTGCTTCAACATTGGGATGACGGATTCTGCAGGCCCTGGCCTGCACATGCAGTCAAAAAGAAAAGTCCAAAGGGCGTACATCAGGTCTGCATGAAGGCCACTCTTCCTTACCCCAAATGGGATGCTCTCTGACAAAAATTATGGGTGGATTTTGCTGTATGGGCTGGTGCTCCATCCTGTTGGAGCACCACTTCGTGGTTAGGAAATGTTGCTTGAATCTAGGGCAAAAGTTTGGTGAGCAGCTTTTCAATGTACGTGGTTGCATTCAAGCAAAACCCTCGGGGAAACCAAATCAATGGTATTGTGTCCCCTGATGATGCCACAAAGCCCAGAGACATGGCTCAGGCTGGATACTTGGTAGTGGTAATCGTTTTAAGGTCTTCATTCAACATCTTCAAAGGTCACAAACCGGTCATTTCTTTTATTTCTGACCGGATCCACAATCCAGGTCTTTTCATCAGTGAAGATGATGATCCTTCCAGCTGGTGCAGATTTCAGGTCATTGATCAGACCCTTGCAACGTTGGAGATGAGTTACTTTGATTTGAGGTGTCAATAATGGTCTCTCCAACATCACTAGGGACTTGCAACCACACTCCTTGACAGCCCTCCTGACCGTACTCTCTTCAACAACAAGATCCATGGCATGAGCTCTCATGCTGGTGGTTTGAGCCTTTGGATCACATCACAAATCAATTGTGGTTCCAATTTGTACATGCCACCACTTCCAGATTTCCTCTCGACGCCTTGGTTAATGCCCAGCTTCTTCTTGAGACGGAAAATGGTCGATCTTGCCACGTTCAGTGTTGGTGATCTCAGTTGGAGTTCTTCCCGCGCCAAGAAGCGTCGAAATTTGAACTCTACGGTCTCGATCCATCTCGCTGCTTATTCTAAGAGGAAAGTGATAATAACATAAAAGCATAAACATAAACGATGATATTTAGTGGAACATTTTGTTCGAAACCTTTCGTAGTCTCAAATCAGATTTTTGTAAGTGTTGCAATTTCTGTCCCGCACCCGGTATATATATATATAATAAATAAATATATATATATATATATATATGTACAACACCATTGTATCCTTCTCAAACATCCTTCTTCAAACAAAATAGGAATGAAGAAAAGAAAAAGAAGAAATACATACTTCAAGATTATTGATGGACAGGCGGATTTCAAGAATTGAAATTATTGTTTATCTATCTATTTCTCTTCTTTTACACACATAATATGAATATTTTAAGAGGGAATACGTTAAATATGATTCTCTTCCTTTTTTTATTCTTTATCTGAATAAGATAAACACATAGGACCCAAAGCAAATACCTAATAAAGCATTATTATATATAATAATGCTTTATTAGGCATTTGCTTTGGGTTCTATGTGTTTATCTTATTTAAATTAAGAATAAAAAAAGGAAGAGATCATATTTAACGTATTCTCTCTTAAAATACCTTTTAAATTGCCCTTTCTCTCTAATTTAGTGCGTTTGAAGTCCTTATTTACATATTCTTCAAATATTTTTTACCATTAATTACAAGTGTATTTTCTATGTATTTCTCCATTAATTATATATATATATATATCCTTCAGCCCTAGAATTGTCTGTTCAGTCTTACCTCTCCTTTTTAAGAGAAAAAATAACGAACGATTTTTGGGGCATTTAGTTATGAAATATTCTTATAGCTTTAGCGTCAAATATCTTTGGTATTGATTGAAGATATATACCTTAAAATATTATCATTTAAAAGCATTGTGGTATAGACCAAAGGATTTTTCTCATTCATTTAATAATATTCATAGGTTGTGTAAAGTTACTTTTATTATAAAATTCTAATAGAAATAGAAATGTCCCCTCATATTGCATACTTCTTTTTACTCCTTCCATCCATACCAAAGAGAATAGAAATTGCCCCAAATAGAAGAAAAATTAAACACTGAGATAATAACGACACAATTTAATGAAAAATGATAAGAGAGATTGGGAGATAAGCTGTGCAAGCAAGATAAAAAATTATTTTTCATCATCTTTCGGGTTGTATTCCTAATAAAATATTGCAAACAAGAAAATGACCAATGAGATAATTTATGAAGCTAGGCAAATATTTTCTTCATGCCTATAAAATAGAGAACACTTGCATTTGTCAAAGAGGATTAAAAATGCGACTTTTCTGAGGTTTTTTATAGTCATTATTCAAAATACTCTCTATTCTCTTTGTTATATACTTTATGAATCTCTTGTAAGTAAAACACAATCACTCAATCAAAAGGCCGTTCTTCTTTTGCTTCTTTTGGTATAAGAAAGTGAATCCTGTCACATTGTTTGATGGATTTAATTTGTTTATTATTTTTATCGTCATAAGTAACAAACTATTTTCTTTTCTTTCTTTTTAAAGCGACGCACATCCAAGGAAGGACTCCTCCATGACAGTCTTCTCTTGGAAGGCAACCCCCTGAGTCGACATCCGAGTACCTTCGGCGCCGGCTCCACGGATCCCCTTCTTCAAATACCTGATGAACTTTGTGCCGTTCTCACGCTACAAAGAAACTCCTCCGTCATCAAGGGAGGTCGCTCCAAGAAACCCTCGGAGGTTCATCCCCTTGGAGGAGATACTCGATCCACACCTCCGACCCTCAAAAAGAAACGAGAAAGCATAGTGTAAAAATGTGGCCATCGATTTTTTTAATAAACAGAAGGAATATTGTGGCTTATCCAAATCTTTATATACGGAATGTTGTATATTATTGAAATATGTCAGTTTTTGATATAAATATATGTAACGTAGAAAAAATGTCTACTTCCTTATAATTTTCGGTTGTTTATATGGAGGAAATAGTTCTAAAGTTATTAGTTACTCATGTAGTTTGTGTATAAAAATGATTATAATAATCAGGACTCTAGTAAGAGTGAACAATCGAAGAGCATTAAATCACTAATTTAACCAGTTAAATGAGAAGGTCGTTTAGTGTTTCTTCGGATGCACCAAGTATTTTTCCCCATCCACAAGAAAATTTATAACATTTGAAGTTTTTAAATCTTTAAGCCAACATTTTTTAAGAATCCAAAAGAAAATAAGAAACTATTGCATACGCTAAATATCGACTTCAAAATAAACTTTATATAGGGGATTGTGATTGATAGTGTACATATACCACTGAGGAACATAAAATGTTGGTTGTGGGGAGGGGGGAATGCAACAATATGTTTGCAGGTGCATCCGTAGTACTTACCATATACAATAACTTAAGAAAGTAAATACTTTCTTATTCGATTATCAGCTCATTAACAAGTCCCTAAAGAATTCAATTTACTCTCGAATAAGGTTCTCTTCACTAAATAATAATAATATAACGTAATTTACGATTAGGAGTAAAATACATGCAATTTGTTTGTTAGATCTCAAAACTTCAAAATAATATGATGGGTAACATTATACAGTAGTATTTCAAAGATGTAATACATTAATTGATGTGAAAGTTTATGTACTGAATAATAATTGGTCGATTTTTTATAACTTCTAAACAAGGTTTCAATTATGATAGAATACAATAAGGGCATTAACATCTTATTCTCTTGAATAAAAGCGAAATATTTGAGAACTATCAATGGAGGTTATATCGATATTACTTCATAACTAAAAGGCTTCGTCATTTATGCTTGTTTGTGTTAGATTCGGTTGTATTTTTACAAGATATTTACATAGAGATATAAAGATGTAGACAGGTTATTCCCTCCAATAGCAGAGAAACGTCGTTCAGCTCTATTCTGGACACAATGATGGATTTCTCTGAAGAATCCAATAAGCTCTCTATGTCTTTATATCTCTATGGATATTTATAAAAGATATGTTTGTTTCGGAGCTCCTTCCTCAACAGTAGGCAGGCTCGCGTATTCATCTGAATAAGAGTTCTATATTTTTTTCCTCCATGGATATAAAGATTAGCATGAATTTAAGGATCATCTCCCTCAATCTATATAAAATACAAGGTATATTTATTAGATGTTTTCATGTAGAGTGAAACCTCAATAATCTTATTATTATTTTCACGTCCTCAAAAAGTACTTATGTACTTAAACCTCAAATTAAAAAATAAAACTGTATATTTTTTTGGTTTTAAAACAATACGTCGAAAATCGACGTTTCGGCACTACAGCACAAAAAATCATAGTTTGGATAAGTGCCGAAGACTAGATTTTTCTACGAGCTAATTTCTCAATAAGTAAATATCGTTATCAATTAATTTTTCACTTCCGAAGTTTTTCATCATATTGGAATTTTGTGAGAAGTTTCAATGTTGTGGTATCATTTTTTAACTTTCGGCTCTAATGGGCTAGAAGAGCATCATCTCAAATGAGAACCAATTGTTGATTTTCTAGTGATACGAACCTCTTACGTATAAGCAAAGTGAATAATAATTAATTATTTAAATTGCTTTTGTATAGAAGAAGGAACTATATTTTTTTAAAGCTCTCCCATTCTTTAGTAGTGCTTTTTCTTTGGTACACTTATGATTTTTTTTTATATCTACTTAATACTTTTGACTAACTGATAGCAGAAGAGTCATTATATTTTCAGTACAATATTAAGTACAACCTCTAGTATTTTAGCTATAGTAGGATAGCTTAATTAATACACAGCGCTGCCTAACGATAAATGTGTTTTTTTTTGTATGTTCAGATTACTGAGTTTAGATATATGATCATACTGAACGACTAACAATTTTTATAAACTGAAACCTACTCAATAAAAGCATAGTATTCTTTGACAAATTTAACTTTCTTGCGTCAAATAATCAAAAAATAAATTGGCTATAACCTTTCAAACCTAAGATACTCTTTAAATTGTTATAAAGCAATAGTCCAGAGGCAAACATTATAGGAAATTGGCATATAATACAAATGATGTATTCATAAAGGAAAGAACAAAGGCTTAGAGTTACTCAGGACTTAAGTTGATGATAGTAAATTCCCTTACGAATAGCTCCATGTCAAAAAATAAAAGAAGTCTAAATTGGATATTGTTTACACTGGAAGGGAAGACTATGTTTCATACGAATATTGAAACGCTTTGCAGATCATTAGAAGGAGATCAAGAAACTAGAGCCCTAAATCAATTGGCTTTTAACAGCTGACAGCTCTAAATATGTACGCATTTTTTGAGACCCTCCGATTGAAGTAAGGCTATCTATCATATAAATATTGTATAAAATATATAAGTTTAGCAAGCAATTCATATGATTTACTTATTGAAGAATATTTAGCTATAAATGGGGCAACAACCTGCGTATATACAGATATAGTTTTTGTGAAAGGATTCTGAGACTCTTTTATTCATGAATGAAACGTTTTTCAAAGGGGATGTGCATGATTTTTTTGTCTAAAATAAGCATTATGTCTGCCAAGTAATACATCAGAATATAAATGATCATCTTACTTGCTGATATACTACAGACATGAGACGAATATTAGTAGATTCATTATATTAAAAAGCCCTTTTATAAAGTATGACATGTTGATAAGTGAATGAAAACATTGGGGAGGTTTTATTTGCCAATAAATTTTTGTCTTTTATCAAATAAATTTAATTATATGGACTATTTTAACAAAATATTTTCCACTGTAGGTTATATGACAAAATAAAACTTTAAAAGTCATCATTTCATCTTTTATCTTACTTTAAATTTGTATCGGCCGATTATTTTTTTTCCTATATGGTCCTACAGAATATATATATATATGATTCGATGGAATTGCATCCGACTGTATATAAGTAAGCATTATAGCATGAAAATTAGTCCATCGAATGTAGGATCTTATCAATGAGGTAGACCAAAATGACCATCCCCTCTCAGGATTCGCACCTGCGCCCACGACATTAAGAGTTGCACACGCCTTAACGAGCATGGCTCTCGCACTCTCTTGAAATTATTTTAAACTTTTCATTTGAATTTCACAAAAGATCACAAGAATGGAATGACATACAGAATATAAGAACTAGCTTCTATTAGACAGAGTGAAAGCACAGGAAATGGGAAACGTTCTAGGAAAAAAATATTGGTACCCATTCGAAGGTTTTTTTAACATCGAAAAATATATAACATTTAACGCAACATCCAGGCCGATATCGATTCAGTTGATAAAGAGAGAGCAAAAATTCGGGGCAATTATTGTAATTGATTTTTAAAGCCTTTGATACTGTTAAACTTATCTTTAAAGCAGTGGCAAAAATTAAGCTCAAAAATTATTCAGGAGGTTTCTCTAAGACATTACTGATATATATTGTTATTAAATATTAGTGGGCATCGTATAAACCAAAGCTTTAGATACCAAACGATATATAACTAGAGGCATGTATACACTCAGAGAGTGTAAACCTCCGCCGTCACGGGGTCCTTATGAGCCTTCCGAGGCGGATTTTTCACGATGGGGCGGCGTAGATTTCCAACCAATTTCACAGCACAGCGACATCTATTGGTAGAGTAGGCTAACTTGAAATATTTATAATATTTACCTCATTTGACATCTTAAGAAGCACTCAGAGATGCTAAAATTTATCACTTGTTCCTTTTGGCATTTCCAACAACCCACAACGTTTCATCCGAATCCGTTCCGTACTTTTTGAGTTATCCTGCTGACAAACCAACGCCAGTGAAAACAATACCTCGCGCATTGTTTTTCAATGACACTTCCACTATATCCACTAGTGGAATAGATAGTAAGCCAAAAAGCTGTAGACAGGGATACTTTCTAATCCATTCTTAGTCATTGTCGTTATTGAATAATTCCTCACAAGACAGCTGGAGAAGTTTGGTTTTTTGGAATTGAATTTGAGAGGAGTTTGCCACTTGGTGGACTTTTACGCAGATGATGTTACTCTAACGTTGGAGGGCAACTCAGAGAAGCAGACTTTAAAGCTTTTGAGTGTGATCCTCGACTTCTTTACAAAATATGAGAAGATATCTGGTCTTTCTCTCAACAAGACCAAGACAGTTATTTTATGAGTAAAACCCCCTCAGGACCTTTAAAATGAGGGAATACGAGGTTAAGAGAAAAATATAAACTCTGTGGAAAGAGTGGTGTCGAAAAGTCGTAGATGAAAATAATTGGAAGGATATTTCTTCACTCCTTCTCCAGAAAACTGGGAAGTGGAGGAGTCTGAATCATCAGAAGAGAATTGATTTTATTATACCAAAAATCGTTCATGCAGTTCTCTACAAAGCAACCTCTAACACTTTTATAGCTGAGAGGGTAATTGAAAAATTGATGAAGAACTAATTGCAGTATAATTATATTCCTGTAGGAAAAAGGACAAAAAACTCCTTGGGGAAGGTATGTCTTAACTCTGTTATTTTACCCAAAATCTATATAAAAATTATTATTGATATATCCATGAATTCTTCGGTAGAATGGCGAAGAACAAAAGGTTTTAATAAAATATACGATTGGCTTATGATAGGGTTATCATATCAGTCAGTTGTGGATCCGAGAGTACTTGGAGATTCAGAGTGGTAGGAATCCGGAGTACTGCGGGGATCCTGGGAGCGTTAAGGATCAATTGCAGCCGGAAGGGGGGATAATTAATATGCACGATATATGTGTTATGTTATGAAAATATAATAACAAGGCGTTTCAAAAGGAATAATAAAAGCATTGTTGACAAACAATTATAACATTATATAAAAATGATTAACGTGAATAAAAAATGAAAAAATTCGTATTATGGTTTCATAAGATAAGTTATTCTTTTTACTAAAATAAAAGAAACGATAGATTCGATAAGGTTCCACACAGAAGAAGCTATTTTAAAATGAATTTGATGTTCCATGTTATATTTGATAGATTATAGGAATAAGATCATATGCTTTTAACAACAATGTCGAAGAACACAACGTTGCAGAGGCATTTTTGACACGTTTTAATAAGATTTTAAACAATTATTTTTGTTATGGTTAATAAAATACACTTTTTATTCTGTTATATCATAATTGATGATAAATAGATGAAAAAATATTGTATTTAGGCCAATCAGTTTTTCTTTTTGTCTTGACTTTGATATTGTCTTTAATTTTGTTAATAGGCAAACGATATTCTTGACCATGGGTCTCAAATAGAAAAAAGAAGCAATTAGAGATCAAATTAACTTAGTGTATTAGTTCTTCGAGACAAGGATGCAAAGAGAGTATACAAATAGAGATAAAACAACAAAACTTTAAATAAAAGTGCGTAATAAAATATAGGATGCAAACTATATTTGAGGTCCAATTAACTCAATTCACATTCATGAGCTCTCTACATCGGGTGTATTTAGGACCCGCTTCCTCCTGATAGGACTCTCGTGGCGATCAGTCGTGGAGTAAGTGCCCTAACATACGAAGAACTGTATGGATCCCGAGAGTGCCTTGGGGATCCAGACCGGTGGGAATCCGGAGTACTGTAGGGATCCGGAGTGCATCAAGGATCTATTGTAGCCAGGGGAGGTTCTCCAGCTGAAAGACCGTAGGGAAATGTCGTCCAGCTAAGATGATCCGGGAAGTCCGTAATTGTCCGAATTAACACAACAAAGTCCTGAGCTTATTATTATTTCTTATGTTATTTTTCATTCCTCACGAAACCTACCTTACCTTACCGTAGCTCAATGTTTATTGGTACCATTATGGGTCTATTATATACTTTATATATGAACAAAAAGTACTCAAAATGGGCTCATTTTACTATTTTTATATTAAAACTTACCAAATGTGCTCATTAATGCTCAATAAAGCTATTTTGATTTATAAGCTGGGCCCAAAAGTACGTAGTTTCCTTTAAAAATTCATTTTATACAAAAGTGTCGTTAGAAAAAAATTCCTAGTATCAAATATTCCGAACACAAATATGCTTTATCAGATTTTCCTTATGCATAAGTGTTTATACAATTATTCCTAGAACCCTCTAAATTATCTCCTGTCTGTGGAGAAATGCAACAATTATTTCGATAAATTAACCTTCTTTTGCTAATGATTCCAGTGTTAACATAATAAGAACTAGAGGCATATATACACTCAGAGAGTGTGTACCTCCGCCGATCCCCACAACATTCCCATTCAAACATTCTCCCTTTCACACGCCCGATTTTCTATCTCTAATCATTGTTTCCTCTCTGTTAGCTCATTTTGCATATTAAAAAAGCACTCAGAGACGGGAAGAGGGAGAAGTTTAAGCTACGTCACTGGGTTAACATAGTCCTGAGCTGATATATGAACAATAATACGTCAATGAATATTTTTTTAGCGTTTGTTCTTTTCTACTCCCTGAATAGAGACCCCATTTCATTATTATTAGTAGTAGTATTTTGCTCATTTAGCATATTAAAAAAGCACTTAGAGATGCCAAATTTAATTACTTGTTCCTTTGGCATTTCCAACAACTCCACAAAGTTTCATTCGAATCCGTTCTGTACTTTTTGAGTTATCCTGCTGACAAACAAATAAACAAACCAACAAACGCCACTGAAAACAATACCTCCTTCGGCGGAGGTAAAAATTCATAAAAATAAATTTTTCTCTCAAAATTTGGGGCCCCTGAAGAATTGGAAGAATTTGCAATAGCTCATGGAATTTTAAATCTTCACGAATAATACAATCAAATGATTTGTCAGGAAGGAAGATTTGAATTTCCTTTGTCCACGTCATCAAAGAACCATTGAGTTTCAAACCCCTGGTATCACAAGATGTCGAAGATTGATCATAGCAAAAATTCACTTTTCAATTCCAAACATCTGAAGATTGCTTCACGTTTGGAAGAAGAACAGATAGTACAAAATGATCAGGGTGAATTCATTACAAAGTTATATAATATATATAAAAACAGTCATATTTGGGTAAAAATAACTATTTGATTTTTTGTACCTATATTTATTTGAACTAGAAGAATTCATATATTTGAGAAAGTTTAATGAATTAGTTTTCATTTATTTGAGAAAATTCATTTACAGTAAGAATATTTATTTCTTATACAGAAGTTTAAAAAATCCGATCAAAAACTTTTGAGTATAAAGGAGCAGATTATTTGGCATTGCATGTAAATACTTTTATATATATACGAAAAAATTTCATATTGATCCATTTTAATACTTATAAAAAAAAGGAATAATAAATATCAAGCAAATTATTTCTTTATAATGAAACTCATCTTATATTTTTATCAACTTTATTCCCCATAAAACTTAATAGCAACAAATGGGGCAATTCATTTGTTTATCATTATATACTATATAAAAAGCATGGATAGTATGGATGGAGAAGCTGATAAGACAATACATATGCTTATAAGATCAAATATAAAACAACAAAATAAGATCAGATATCCACAATGAGCTCTTTCAGAACGACTTAAGAATGTATTAAAAGAGGAAAACTTAAAGCTAATACGTTAGAGGACTAAGCCCATGCAAACATGCCAATAACAAGTTCCATATAAATGATAAAGAAAAATACCATAAACATTGACCTTGGCGTGAGCTTAAGAGCAAAAAAAGGCCTTTTCTGAAGGAAAAAATTATGAAGCAAACATATTTTTACATCAAAAGCTAATATAAAAGAACATGCAATTGCAATGTTTTTAATACATTAGCTCTTAATATTAAAGGTCACAATAAACAAACATATAAAGTAATATTGCCAAAGGGATATTTTATTATATATATATTAATATATTGACCTAAAACATTAATAATGTAAATAATAATTAATAATCTTATGCATTTTATTTCATAAGATTCTAGTTTTGAAAAATAATATATTTATGTGTTAAAATAAAACTGCTTTATATATATATATATATATATATATATATATAGTCCTTTTTACAAGCTACAACCAGATTTTGTTTATTTATCGTTAAAGTCTGATAGAATTGTAACCTCAAAAATATCTCCAACTAATCAGAGTTTTTAGTGAACACAAAAGAGTCATAGTCAAGGTGACTAAATACAGGTTGTACTATAACAAAAGAATAATACTACAGACAAAAATTGAGTGACGTCATTAAATTAAATAAATAAGAAACATAATTCATACTGAAATATTTGTATAATTAAGTGACTACTCCAAAAATACAGCATTTTAGGCATTCATACCATATACAAACATATATTGGCATTCAAAATGAACATATTTCTACTTATATTTCTGTAACTATATGTTTTAAGATTATCATAGTATTCGCCAGTGTCAGGAAAGCTGTGTTTAATTACTAAAAAGAGATCTTGCTCAATATATTATCTTTGGCACATCGATTTTGAAGTTTTGCTATATATTTCTTTCAGGGGAGACTCGTCAACTTTTTTATGCTATAATACTTTCAAAAAGATTCGTTGTGGAATTGTATGAACTTGAATTTTTAAATGATATTGAAATGAGGAGTTTATATATCACAATATGTGTCTATTGACTTGAACTAAGAAAATACGGTGTGGGCTTCAAATTTAGTTCGGCAGTAAACATTATGTAGACGAGTCTTGAGTGGCAAAATGGGCAAACTATGTTCAGTAAAGTTTTAGTTACTTAGATGTATATATACGTATATTTAAAGTTAGAAATAATAACGTTTCATCGAAGTAACAGAGTGAATTGCAGAAACAATATATAATATAAATAATTAAATGTCTTTTTCCAATTCAATAAGTATGCCGTTGCATAAATAAAATATCCTCGATATTTATATCATGACGACAATGGCAACCTTTCAAAGAGTGCACTCATGCCATTGTTGATAAGATTTTTAAATGTTATAGTTTTTGTAACCTCTATGCAGCATAATCGATTTGGCTCTATTTAGGAAATTGTTATTAATACTGTATTTTCTCTATTCAAGTAATATGTAGACGATGGGAGTGCAATAGCCGTGTGCGTTAAGGAGTGTTCAACTCTCAATGTTGAGGGCGCAGGTTCGAATCCCGAGAGGGGATGGTTATTTTTGGTCTGCTACCTCATGGATAAGATCCTAGGTTCGTTATACTAATTTTAACGCTATAATGCTTATTTATATCCTGTCGGATGCAATTCCATCGAATCATATATATATATATATATATATATATATATATATATATGTAGGCAAAGGAAGCACATAAGCACAATATGTAATGTTGAGTGTTGAAAGGGGAGGGTCCAACTGCATTAAAAAAGGTTTGAATGCAACCCAATTGAACTATATTAAAAGCATATGTATAGATATTGAATGAAGTATAATGATGAAATTAAATGGGATCCCTTCCTGCTTTTGTTTGCTTTACTTCATATGATTTACCAATTTTTAAAAATATAGATTACTTCTACATAGTTATATTTAGCAAACAGAAATAATTTAACTCTATGCTCTCCACAAGAGACAACTAAAAAGGAAAAAACATGTACCGTTTGCAAAGATATAAGGGAAATGCCTTAATATTTTGTATTCGAAATATTGAACTACTATGGCTAAGCATTTAACGAACATTTTATTTACAAAAATATGAACTCGTAATAAAGTGTCCATTTAGTTTAGTTTAGTATCGGTCCGAATAAAAGAAAACAATTTTATTTTGACAGAAAATATTTTTTTTTCGACAAATTTGGAGTGCACGATTTTACATAAATAAGTTATAAATATGCAAAATAATCTATCTTTGTCTCAATGAGCGAATAAAGTTGTATTTTAACCACAAATATTATAGATAATTAATAGAGGTAACAAAAATATTATTTACAAAATCTCACCAAATAACTTACATTTTTATTTCTACCTCTGATAGTCAAAGTGGTCATGCATTTATTGGCGGATTTGATGACGCAAGATCAACATTTTTTGTAATAGTAGTTGTTTTATTGATAATAATCAAAGAAGCTATTTCAAAGGATTCACCAATGACGTCATGAGACAATTATTATTTATAGGGATGATTTTTTTCTCTCTGAATTATTGATGTTCCCCTCCGTAACAGCTACCCTGAGAGAAGTGATAACAATTTGCCAACTATTCTTTTTATTATTCCATCTTCTTTCTTTCAACCAATCCCGTTTCAAAAACACCACTTTTGTATTATCCTTAGCCATTAGCATCAAGCAGATATGTATCCAAATCCGATCTTTAGGACATGAAAATATCATAAGCTTTTGATGTCTAAAAAGATGCAAGTCTATTATTTCAATACTAAAATATCACCTTAGAATAATATCAGTACTTTTGAAAAAATATATTAAATTCTCTGAAAGGATGAACTTTGAAAATATATTAATTGTATGAAAAGATTAATTTGTTCGAAATACAATTATAGTATCAAAGCTATATGTTTCTTAAGGAAGTTTTTCCATACTTGCAGTGTCAAAACATAAAACACTTAATCATATTTACTACTACTATCACTTAAGTTGGAGAAAGCCACGAAATGTATTTATTAATTTGGTATTTTATTCTTTCAAGGATTGATTGGTTAATTTTTGTTCTGTACTCTGAGTTCTTCACATAACCTCTGGGCCTCAGATAATAAATCATTGAGTAGTACACAACTATGGAGCCTTAATAAACTTGTTATATGAATTTTTGTGTTTACATAGTATTTCAATATAATTCATTATAACCAAAGAAGCTCATACCAAGACATAGTTTATAACTAGTCTTTGTTTATATAAAAAAAACCTTTTTGGAGTATGAAACATTCATTACAATTGTACTCTTATAAATAATACGAATGCCTTATAATATAAACATATTATGGTAATAATTAGTATTATTTAAACCGAAATCTATTTCATTTTCATATTTTTGTTTAAAAAAAGAGTATTTTACAAACAAATATTTTATTTTCCTTATAATAAAACGATAATAGCATAGTTTTCTCATGAGATGCATATCTTTTTTTTTTTTGCTCCCTGCAACAATTCCTCAAAAAATAAAGCTGCTTTATGATTGAAAATGCTGCTGCAATAAATTTGACTTTTTGTAGTATCAAAGCATCCATTCAAGCATAGCGGACTCACGCATATATTTGTTGATTTGTCTTGATACAATGGCACGTTCTTTTCTCTCTCTTTCTCTCTCTATTAGAAGAAGTAGGAGACATGCAAGAGGCCCAGGGGCGCTTATGAGGCCATAAATATAACGTTGTAAGTGCTCATGTTGTCTTTTTTATTGTGCTTTACTCTTTATGAACACACTCACACACTCATATTGGTGTCTCATCAACTTAAAAAAACACTTATTTTTGTATGTTATATATAATAAGTATATTAAATATAAATATGAGAAAGATAAAAAAATAACTTTTCACATATATGAAATTAAGTACTTTAAACACTTTTTATACGAATGAAATACATCAATATGATAGCTTCGAATTTGGAAAATATGGAATAGTTTAAATTTTGTAAACATTTCATGTATCTGAATAAACAAGTTATGAAAATGTTGTATGTAAATCCGCAAAATGTGATAATTATTTTTAATTGTTAAAGTTATAAACATAAAGTAATTTTTGTAAAAGCGATGTTTACACTAATGAAAATATAAAAGAAATAGCTTCAAGGTTGGAAAATGTGAACACAAAATATAATATATATAAATTTTATAGATTAAAGCTCGGAAATTGTACAAATTATTTTATAAACTTTTACATCTTTCGTTACATATAAAATGCAGAATTATTTTAGCGTCAAATTGAGCAATGCTATTGTACAAAGAGGGTCCCTTTGGTATTGCATGAGTCCATTTAAAGTGACGTCATATTTAACCATATACAAATATATTAGTAGTTTGGTTAAAATAAACTTTCTTTTTCAAATGATATACTTTCATTACAAATTATCATTATATTTCAAACATATTTTTATTCCTTCGGTTGCCCCATAACATTCTTTGGCTTTTTTCTCAATTTTATTTACAAAATAACTGTACAATCAACAATTATAAATATTTATATATTAAGCTCAGTTATATTTTATAGAAATTTAAATATTTTGTAATTAAGTTCATTACATTTTTATGTCATTAAGTGTAAGATATTAGTTCCATAAAATTGCCATCCCTTTTTTTCGGTGTACGAAAATATTTAACTTCAGAATGTGAAGCATACTAATGCTAAAGTTACTCATAGGTAAATGATTATATTAATAAATGAAAACGGTACATATTTTTATTTATTAAAGACCCCGAGTGATTAAACAGTACTAACACCAATATACTTGTGTCAAAGTGTTTTATGGAAAGAAATCAAATATTTTATACAGCAACTGCTTATCCAATTATCCTCAATCTGTTTATGCTTTTATTATGGACTACCATATATGAAGAGGACAAATAAGAGGTATATCAAATTTATTTGATGATCACGCAAAAAAAAAATATGTTGAAGTAATATGTCTTCTTAATAGTAATTTCGAAAGCTAACATTTTTTCACAAAATAACTTTTATTTTCCGTAAAAATAAAATATTATCCCTTCGCAACATTTAAAAAACGTAACCTTTGCTTTTTTTTAAAGCAAAGTTGTAGCGAGAGACGTGTAAATCAATATACAAAGAGAACGTTTAGGACCATTTCAAATTAAAAAGATGATCATGCAAAAAATAAAACATTTATATTGTAACACTTTGTTTTTATTTGTGAAAAAAATGTATTTATTCGCAACATTAACTCAAAACTAACGTAACCTTTACCTTTTTCCAAAAAAACGTTGTAGCGAGAGACGCATGAATCAATGCACTACCGTTGTTTTCGGTAATGGTTACCATGTTTTGTTAAGTCTGTATATGTATTACAAATTTTCATTCTGAAAGTGGTGTCCGTGTACTTGGAAGAATTTCTAATACCGTCAAAAGGGGCGAGGGATGAAGTTAATTTTGTATTATTCACCAATCTCTTAAAATGAATATATAACATATAAATACGAATGATAAAAAGTACAAATATATGATTATAGAAATATAAATTATACTTTATAGTTAGACTATTAAAACTTACTAGAACAAGGTGTGCGTTAATAAAAACAATTAATTGAGTAGATATTTGAACATAGCGGATATACATTGGGGAGATTCACTGTAAGGGCGTTTTATTTTTGACAGTTAATTTATTTACTTTTTTAATCTAATTTTTTTTAGGCACAAATATAAATTGATTTGTCAAAAGATATTTCGACAATATTAATGCTTCTGACAACTCCAAACCGTTCAAGTCGGGGATTTTAAGTGTAAAAGCTGAGCATTTGCAGCCACCGCAATAATTATAGCTCGAAAATATTTTCACGTTGAATGGGCTTGTCGACCGCCCGTCGTATGGTTATTTGTTGAGACGGCGAATTCCAAAGCTTTGGTGTAATCCTGAGGCTCTCTTTATATCCAAATTCTTAAAAAGATAATATCTGTTGGGGTGGAGCTGCAATTCATTGTAGAGAGATCTCATTTAGGAGGGAGGGCGATTCATTTGAAAAAACAATAGTCTGATATAAAAATATGCCCTTAACGATTGGCATAAATTATACAATCGGTAGGAATACTCAATAGTTTATTATAGAAAGTTATATGTACCAGTAGAAGACATCTATTATCAGTATTGTGGATCTATTGCAATGCGGAAAATCAATCGCTAGTACCAGATCTACCCATATAATACAAGGCAAAATAAAAGTTATTTGAATTATTATCATTGTAGTTTCGGGCTTAGCCCCCTGGGCTCACTTGAATACCAGTTGCTCTCTTGCTAAGAAGTCACAAAAATACTAGCACACACCCTGATATGTGTACATAGCTTTTAATAGAGTCGTAAAAATGAATAAGCCTACATGAGCAGAGAGGGGGTGCTAGAATTCGATAAAAAATTGCAATGACTCATAAATAGCCAAATGTACTTGTGAGTGTGTTGTTAACATTGCATGAATTCAGTCAGGTGGATGTGCGATCTTTATGATGGATCTACTCAAATCCCATAAACCCAGATACGGTGAATACACGAAGGAAAATGGTGTTTTCTAAACATGAATGATTTGTTGCTTAATTCGTCTATCAATCCTCATATGATGTAAAAATAAGCAAATAATTTCCCTTATACATTTCTAACATAATAAATGCTAACTATCTTTTTCTGATACATGGCTTCAAGAATGTAAAACGATATTAAAAATAATGATTCTGAAGAATTTGTCAAAAAACAGAATATTTAAAAAGGAACCAAATATTCCAAATATTATTTTTTTCAATATTACCATTCACGTTTTGAAAAATATTTTACAAAAACTAATCTGCTGGTTGCGTTGAAGACATGAAAAATGAATACATTTTTTAAATACTTAGAAGCTCTGTAAATTATGTTTCTTTGGCATTTTACGCAACTTGGAATAAAATATTATCAATTTCTAAAGGGATATGAAGATTCAGCCCATTTATTCCGTGGGTGTAAAGCCAAGAGACTTCCGTGAAGTGATACCGCTTCAGTAAGATCACCGAGGGGTTTGAACCAAAAAATCCAATTATTACACACGATTTATAAATCGAAAGTACGTTTTCAAATGTGTGTTGAAAGAAAGAAGTAATAAGTGAATTTGAAAAAAGATACGGCCAATTTCGGGAGAAATCAAATACACTTGGCCCCAGATAACATATAGTTTTGGGGATTACGGTTTTCCCAAAAACAGTACTTAAGTGCCAGAGGATGACCTTTCTTTACAAATAACGTATCAGAAATTGATGCAGGGAATTTTCCTTGCTTATTTTGTAAGTAAAGCAAAAGTAATTATCGTTTTTGTATAGCACAAGCGCTATAATCAGGTCTATATTGTTGTTGCAAAAATACCAATAATATATAATAATATATCTTAAAGCAAAGGGTTGCTTGTTGCTATTGTATTTCTGACTCAGATTATTTTATGCACTTCCTCATAATTACAAGGGTAATGAAATGGTTTACAAATCTGCATTTCATAAATCATATTTGAAATGATGATTTGAATTAAGTTTACTTATATATCACAAATTTCAACAAAAAAATATTTGTTTTTCTCCAGCTCTAAAAAAACAATATCTCATTGTGTTTCTCAATCTTCTTATATTGGACAATTGGCAAGCTTTCTCTATGATTAAGATTGGATTTTTTGTGAACGTTAGAATTATTTCCTTCAATCATTACTTTTTAAACTTACTTACTTCAAGTAATAGGTTATTTTTCTCTACTTTCTTACCCTTGTGTGGTGTTCGTCTGTGGGACCCGTTTCATTTTTGTCTCAAAGAAAAGTAATACGAATTTTTATTATTTCAAACTCAGATTCATTGGCCTTGGCTCATTTTCTGTGAAGAACATATATCACAACACGTTTTCAGTGACCACACACCATACACCCCCCTACACATTTACATTACATAGAGGGTGTTCGGGTCTGCTGGACCCGGGTCAATGAAAGTGGAATTTTAGGTCTTGTGCACCATCCACCCAACCTACAGAACCATCACTGCAAAGCCTGAAGTAAGTGTGATGCTATTGCAGTTGATCTGGCACTCTATCTTGTGTGTGAGGAGAGAGAGTTAGAAAAATTTCTGATATTTTCATTATTCTAGGTTACAGCCAGCAACACAAAAAGAAGTGATGTTTTATTTTAAATGTGACCTAATGAAGGTAAAAGACTATTATTTATCATTTATGTTGTTTATATTGCTTGTAATTGAGATAGGAAAGATCATTTGAGTATTTTAACATAAAGTAGTTTTATTGTGTTTAGCTGAGAACCCCAAAACGCAGCGGGTCCACCAGACCCGAGCAGTGGCTGATTAACAAAATATGAACACCACACCAGG
>CP045891.1:3958740-3991550 GCA_013387185.1 Caligus rogercresseyi
AAACAAGACAAAAAAAAGGAGTACACAAAAGTGAAATTAGGCAAATGGATCCCTTTTGGGATAAGATCTACATTTGACTAGAAGAATAAAGACAGGACAGGCCTCAGGGTTTTTTTCCCGAAAGTCCGCCATTATATAAAAAAATATTTGAATCCCTTATTATCTGCGAACATTAAATAAAGGATAATGAATACAAGTCCGGAGCGGGATATATTGTCTTAACATTTAAAAAACCCATGAATGTGCTAACAAGATTCTCAAAAGTACATGGACTATTGGAAGTCAAAGAAAAGATATTTTTTAATATTAGAGGCTTAGAAAACTTCAAAAAACACAAAACCCCATTAAAATTGTGATAAAAATGGCTCTGAAATTGACATGGACGGATTGAAAAGAATACTCTCTGAATTTGGCGAGGTAATTGTAGACCAGGAGGAAATCATTCATCAAATTGGACCGGAGAATGTAGAAGAAATATAATATGCCAAAAAAACAATTAATACTAACGGGAAACTTTGTTCAAAAATTTCAAACCTAAAAGAAAACTACCGGTATTCCTCCCAGTCAGAGGGCGGAAAGTAGAATTGACATGTAGCTTCCAAATAACACAATGTTATAAATGCCTAAAATTTGGGCATTTAAACGCGAATGTAACGAGCAAAAAAGGATGACGTACACGGAATATGATAAATACTTCAGGAAATAATTCGAAGTACCGACGATAATAGAAGGAGTTCAACATCAAGTGACGACAGCCACATTTTCCGAAAGAGATATCAACGAACCAAAGCATTGAGCCTGTGGATGAAAAGTGCCATAGGAGCAGACAATAATAAAGAAAAAGGATTTAAGGGACGACTGGAAGCTAGTACTCAGAAAGAAGGAAAACGTCAAGAAAAAGACCGAAACAACTACAAGAGGCAAGTCCAAAAATCCAAATAAACGAACATTTTGCAGCCCACAGGAAGAAACAAAGAAAAAAGCACGAGAAAGAAGCTCCTCAAGCCAGTCCAATGACGAAAGCAAACTACAAATGGTTGTTTTTAGTGAGTATGGTCTTATTGTTATTATTTAAACTAGTTTTATTTATTCTAAGTTGTATTGCTCCCTCCCAAATTCTTTTGGTTAGAGCCTTTTTGGTTTTATTTCTTTATTGATTTATTTTAAAACATATTTTTTGGTGAAATGAACCAACTAAAAATAACATTAGCTAACGTAAATTCGATTGTTGACCAAAAGAAACGAAAACATGTAGTGGAACATTTTTAAAGACGGTCCATGTATCTTGTCTTTATGCGACACAAGGCTACATTGGTGGATTTACGGTATCTAATTCCAAACGATTATGACATATTCCAAACTCCAACTATAAAGAAAATAAGCAACCATCCCTCAAGGGGTATCTTGGTAATAATCAAGAAAATTTATGATGCTGAAATACATTGATTTTTTAAGTCCGCTTTTGAAAGATGTTTATAGTGACGCAATATCTCAAGGCACTTTCGATTATCATAAAACATTTGGAATTTTGACACTCATTCCCAAGAGTGGAAAAGACCCGAGACATATCCAAAATTTGAGGCCTTTAACTATGCTCAATAGTTGCTATAAAATATACAGCGGCATACTTAGCAAAAGAATAAAACATGTATTACCCAACATCATTCATCCATCCCAGAAAGGATTCGTGGGCGGAAGGTATATGGAAAATGCCATTCGAGGTATAGTGGACTCGGTGGAAATCGGAAAAAGACAGGACAGAGGGCTGGGATTATTATGATATCGTAACGCGGGAATTTCTAGTAAATAGTTTAAAAGCACTGGTTTTGGAGGAAAGTTCATAAGAATGGTCTCTCTGTGCCTCTAGAATATTCACACAAAATATTCAAGGTATGATTAAACTTCACAGTGAAGAGAGGATGTAGCAGGGAGACCCTTTGTCGTCTAGTCTTTTCATCCTATCTATTAATCAATTAATTAGAGAAATTAACACGAACGAAATGGTAAGGGGTGTAAAAGTAGGACAATTTGAAAATAAAGTTGAAGCATTCGAGGACGATATATCAGTCATATACTCTGGAGACAGGGAGGTGGTGCAGAGATCAATCGACACCACACTCCAGATTCTCGAAGAAGTCAAAAAGTGTTCTGGCCTAGCGGTGAACATGACAAAAACCAAAGTGATTAACAACCTAGACTATAACCAATGTTATGACGTGCCTGTGCACAATGTATGAGAAATCAGAATACTGGGTACCACCATAACCATAGAAAGAGAATGTACCCCTGACAACCTCAAAGAAATTGAAGAAAAAATTCGGAAAAATTATTTCAGATATAATTTTCTAGTGGGGAAAAACCTTCCCGTTAGAATACAAATTTGGAACTCTCTTGTACTTCCCAAAGTAGTGCACCTGATGAGAGTGACTGCCTTTGATGAGAAAGGTAAGGACCAAATTGATAAAATTTGTGCAAATTTTCTCAAGGTTGTCGAACAAGAAACATGGAAACGGATCTCCAGCCCAAAAAAGTATGACGGATTAGGTCTAATCCTTATTAGAAGAATGTGTAAAACCTTATTGTTTTCTTGGTTCTCAAAATTAGTCGGCGGAGAAGCTTCCTGGAATAAATAATACGGTCTTACATTGAGCAAGAGAACGTAATAAGCTGGGATAAAGTCAGAAGCGAAGGACCCATGAAAATTATTAATTCTCTAAAGTCGCTACACCCTTTTTGGAATTCTGTTTCGGATCTTAGCTACGAAATATGTTCGAAAATCCTGCCAACTATGGAATGGCAAGAGCCAAAAAAAAAAAAATAATAGATATAAGTTTATAAGCGGCATGGCCATCAAGAAGAAACTGGATTTTATTGGAGAAATTTTAACATAAATATTAAAGAATCCTTTACCGAAGAGTTAGAGAGAAGGAGAATTAAAAAGAACATAATCATTAAAAACAGAAAGATAGGACCAAGGGATTCTCTTTGTATTTTTTTTTAAACCTTACAAACAAAGATATTCGTATAATACAAATAGACGGAAACACGAAACAACAATACTTACGTCAATTACACCGAAATATAAAAATACTGAATCCGCAACCAATGTTAAGATTTTAAAAACATTGGAAAATAACCTTTGTGATTTACACATACTGGTTTAAATACAGAATACTTACAAACACGCTGACAATTGGGAGTATTCATGGAAAAACTAGTGAGGACAGACTCTGTTTCTTTTGCTCAAGCTCCAGAGAAACTGTGTTTCACTTTTTAGCCGAAAGTGTTGTCATCAAAAGATACAGGGATGCAATTTTAGAATTTGTACAAGAAAAGTATGGTATTATTTTAAATAAAAATAACTTTGCTTTTATATATGTTGGTTCTTATCAAAATGAAATTAATTTTATGTTACAAAAACTTTTAGTAGTCTTTATAAATTTAAATGCTCTAAAATCCCCTTCTCACATAATATGTTAACATGTATAGAAAACCGTATTAAAAAATGTCTTCCCAATGATTAAAGTATTGATGTGTTTGGTTTTAATTGTAGTTTTTTAAATACATACAAGTATATGTTTGTATATATATATATATTATATATATATATATATATATATATATATATATATATATATAATATATATATATATATGCTTATAATTGTTTGAGGTGAACTAACACAGAAATAAAGTTTGTTGTACGTCGGTAAAAAAAAATATGGGAAAACTCCAACATTTTTCAAAGAAATATTTATATTTACGAAGAAAGAAAAATATCATACAGTGTGTGTGTATGAGGAAAGTTCGGAAGTAAACCGAAGATATATTAAAACAAGTTTTTATTTCAACACCTTAGAATCTATCAAAAATTATATTTCAAAATATTTTGTCAAATGATTTATAAAAATTAATTTTATTTTAGGAAATAACACTTAAGTCCTTAAATAGTATCCATTATGTATATGAATACATTCATATGATGTTTTAAATAGAGACAATACATATAATTATGTTACTTCACATTCCCCAAACCAGGACATATTAAAAACGTATGAGGTCTATTTTAGGAATTTTTAAAACTTTTAAAGCATAAATGCGTCCCTTTCTTATTTCAAATGCAATTTTCAGCCATATCAATTGTAAAAAACTTATTGTGCTTATAAATATAGATCTAAAGAATAATGGAAGTAGTTTACAATTATGAAGGCAAAAAAGATGGCTTCTTAATGATCCAACACACAGAAAGTTTTATGAAAGAAACCAAATAATTGCCTGATCAAAAGATATGATTTACACACTACATAAGTTGATTAATTATAAATATTGATTAATTGTAAATACTTTTTTCTAATATCTTAGTCAATTGGTTGCTGTTAATTTCATCATTTATGAACTGAACAAAGGGGGAGTGGCGCCATTATTTAAATAAATGAAAATAGTAAGATGGAGCCTCAAGATAGAGGATATATATTTCTATAACATTATCTTTTATAAGTATTATCCATAATGCTACTTTCATATCGGAAATTGTCAAGATGACACCAATAAGCTCTATATTTCATTGTGCATCCAGCTTTTACATGAATCCCTGGATACGGCTCTTAAACACAAAAACACATTGAACCTTCTTGAAGAGCTTCTGGAGTGCTCGTCCTTATCTTAACGACATTTGAATATAGGAGCTTTATGCGAAATCTATTTTATTACTTATTACATTAAAATGTTAAATCTTCTTTTTAAAGAAGTTTTGACTATAAAAATGAAATATTGACCAATATAATCGTTAGATGCATTAAGGATGTTCGAGGAGGATGTAATAAATACATACATGCTTTGGCTAGGACTAGGCATTTTTACCAGACACGGGTTTGATCTCATGCATCGTTCCATGTAATTGAGACATTATGGGATTTGGTCGCCATTATTGTAAGTAGAAATATATTGTGGACTGATGATACAAGTGTGCCCATGGACAGCGATAGAGCTATTTTCACAGGAACAAATTTTACACGGCTTAAAACGCACGCCTTATATACACATGCACAAACATGAGGGGGAGAGAGAGAGTCAAGAGTGACGGCACCATCAACAATCGTCAAATAATAGAGCCTCCACTGATCATAGTTGAGAATCTATTTTTTGGGTGTCATGAAAGCATTCTGGCCTAGACTTCAAACTTGTTGGAGATCCCTCGATCCCTTCCTCCATCCCTCCTTCTATCTTCCCGGGACTCCAGGATAAATGCCTTGGACACCAAGAAACGAGTCTCCTCCCTCCCAGTAAGAGACACATTCCCCTCACCTCGACTTCGTGAATGGAGTTCTACCCCTCGTCTTCGTCAGTCAAAGGAGTTCCTTCCCTCATCTTCGTTAGAGAGCTCCCCGTCTCTTGTCTTCGTGAATGGAGCCCTACTGCTCGTTGGACTCGTTAGAGAACTTCCCATCCCTCGTCTTTGTTATAGGGCTCCCCTTCCCACGTCTTCGACCAAGGAGGTCCTTCCTTCGTCTTCGTTAGAGGGCCCCCCGTCCCTCCTCTTCGTGAATGGATTCCTGCCCCTCGTCTTCATGAATGGAGCCCTACCCCTCATCTTCGTGATTGGAGTTCCGTCTTCCATAACCTCCTCCATATTGAAGACTTTTTCCTCTCTTTGGAATTTGCTATTGGACGCCTCAGTCCTGTATTTCTATGAAATAAGTCTCATGATGTCCTGATGAATCTAAAAGTCCAAAGGACATGAAGATCGTAAAATGCCGATGAACCTTTAACATATATATATATATCATTCGTTTGTCAGCTTCACAAATGAATTAAAATATATATTTAATCACATTAATCTATTAACCGAAAATATATACAAATTAGTAAAACACTAAAATCGAATCCCGAGAGGGGATGGTCATTTTTGTCCACCTCATTGATAAGATCCTAGGTTCGATAGACTAATTTTAATACTATAATACTTTTTTATTATCCTATCGGATACAATTCTATCGAACCATATAGGCAAAAAAAAACATTCGTTTTCATAGTTTGAATAAACAAAACGTAGACAAAAAAAGAACGCATTTAAACAGGAATACACTTACAATATTTGTAGAGGGAATGTTTTGTCATCTTTGCCAAAACGCTGCACGCCGTTCCCTGAATGTGATGATAGTATAATTATATATCTCTCGAATAGTTGTGATTTCAACAGCTAAGAGAAAAGTTTTAGACAATAAGCCCTATTGTAAACATTTGCTGTGTTGCTTTATTAAAATAATGAAGCATTTGATGCTTTTATGAAAAAAATACATAAATATTTATGTTTATTGTTTTAAGCAATACAAAATAAATAAAGGAATAACAGATTAATATATTCATTATTTTGTCAATGGTCGGAGAAAAGGTAACAATAAAGGAACACAAGTACTTATATTTAAAGAATATTCTTGAAGAAAAAATTGAGTGGGAGTAGGCTGCAAAACTTTCGGGAATTCCCCATATTTATTTTTTCGGCCAGTTATTTCTGTCTGTTTTGACGTTAGGAGGAAATCGAACATAAAATTGCTGAAGATCATGTTTGTAATTGTGTTTGAGACATTCATCACTCATGAATAAGTGTGATAGTGAATTAAAATTACTTTTTAAGGTTATATGCATAAATATTCAAGATTAACCCATCTTACAGCTTAATGATAAACTACTAATGTAATATATTATAAACATGATTGTTGTAAAACTTGATTTAGGTATATTCAATAAAACAGTGGATTCAATCATATTCGAATGAATCATTGGTGACACAAAATACTGATTTTCAAACTTTTTTCTTCCTTTTTTCTCACCCATTATGATCCGTCTTGCTCAATGATGCTTTCAACCGATGTTTCATCTGTGGGACTGGGTGCTGTTCTCTCACAGTGGATCGAACAAGTGATGGCATTAGCGTCGAGGAAGCTGACTGTAGCTGAGGTCAAAAACTTTCAAATTGAAAAGAAGCAACAGGCATCGTGTTCGGAGTATTAAAAAAAACGAGCATAATCTGATGAGTCGCCATTTCAAGATCCGAACGGATCACAAAACTCCTATAATACGTGTTCAGCTATTTAAAAAACCCTCCTAAATAAAGCTTTGCAAAGCCGTTGCAGAAAACACAGAACTGTCGAAAGTTGTCCAGGCTGCAAAGAGAAATGATTAATCTCAAATTGAAGCCAATACCTTTGTTAGGAAACGGAGAGAATTGTCATTCTGAGGAATTTTTCCTTGTCGTTCCCAATCCTCTAAGAAAAAAAATATGAACGAACAACACCTCACTCATCAAGCAATCATCAAAATCAAAGCCATGGTGCGGAATCGTATTTGGTGGCCGGGGATGTACTCGGATATTGAAAACTTGGTGGCGTCTTGCACCATGTGTCATAAAAAAGGGTTTCTTCCGCGTCTAAATGTATTCTATTCTTCTCCATGAACCAAACAAAGGCAGTAATCCACATCAAGGATGACGCGCAACCTCGATATCTACGCGCACGCCCAGTCCCTCCAGCTCTTAGGGATAAAGTTAAAGAGGAGCTCTTGGTAATGATCGAGCGCGGAACGCTCGAGAAAGTCGAGTCCTCTGAGTGGGCATCACCTATCGTGACTGTTCTGAAACCCGATGGCAAGGTGCGCACCTGTGAGGACTACACCCGTACAATTTCTCCCGTAGTCGACAAGCGCCTTTACCCTTTACCTCATCCGGACGAGTTATTTGGAGACTTGTCCGGCTCGAAATATTTCATTAAACTGGACTTTCGTCGTTGTTACGAGCAATACGAGTTAGCTCCGCAGTCCAGGAACCTTTTAACCATCAACACTCCTATGGGCCTCCCTAGATACAAAACTCTGCCCTATGGCCTGTCCTCTGCCCCAGCAATCGTCCAAGCGGCTCAGGAGAAGCTTTTGGATGGTATCCCTGACGTAAAGATCTTCATCGACGATCTCCTTATTTATTCCAAGTCCATGCCAGAACACCTTAAAACTCTACGCAGGGTGTATGAACGCATAAGTGCCGCTGGAGCCCGGCTAAACAAAAGTAAGTGTGTGTTCATGGCGAACGATCTGACCTACCTCGGGTTCAAAGTATATGAAAAGGGCAAATCAGTTGATCCTGACCTGGTGCGGCCTGTCCTTGAATTCCCTACTCCTACCTCATGCTCGCAAATCAAGTCTTTCCTTGGATTGGTCCAATTTTACGGCCAGTTCCTCATAAACCTTTCTCTCACCGCCGCTCCTCTGCACGAATTGACGAAGAATAACGTGGACTTTACATGGTCTAAAGAAACAGAGGTAAGTTCTTGACCATCGAAAAAATCCTCTCTAATGCTCCTGTCCTCGCACACTATGACCCCACATTGCCCTTGTTTCTCTCAACGGACGCCTCTTCGGTCAGGCTCGGGGCCATCCTATCACAAGTAATCGATGGAGTAGACCGTCCCATTGCATTCACTTCCAGGAAGCTATCAGCCGCCGAGAAGAATTACTCGCAAATCGACCGGGAAGCAACGGGTATAATGTTCAGTCTAAATCGCTTTGAACGTCATCTTCTGGGCCGCCAATTTATTATTCAAACGGACCACAAGCCCCTCGAGTACATCCTCAATCCCCAAAAGGAACTCCCTCTTGTAATCAACGCTCGCCTCTCGCGTTTCGCCCTGCGCCTGGCGATGTTTGACTATAAAATAACGCATGTCAAAGGCAGCCTCAACCTCCACGCGGATGCGCTTTCCCGTGGCCCCTTGGACGCTTCTGATCCTACACATGATACAACGGACGAACTATTGTGTCTTGCATTGTCCTACAGTACTGAGGTGTGTGAACAACAGAAGGCCACTGAAGAGGATGAATCCCCATCAACGGTAATCGAAGCTGCCCGTACGGACAATTGGTCCAAGGTGACTCAAAAATCCTTTCTGTCCAAACGTCATGAATTCTGTATCAAAGACAACATGCTATTTTGGGGAATTCGCTTCGTAGTCCCGTCCTCCCTTCGTTCTAAATTCATAGAGGAGCTTCATTTATCACACCGGGGCATAGTAAAAATGAAAGCCATTTCCCGCTCCAAAGTATAGTGGCCCAATATCGACCAAGATATCGAAGACCTAGTGAATGCCTGTTCGACATGTTAAGTAATGCTCCCTCTCCTCCTTCTATGTCCGTAACCTTCTCACCTGCTTCTCCATGGGAGCGCGTCCATATCGACTTTCTTCACTTCAAAAATAAGGATTTTCTCATCCTTGTCGACGCTGGATCCAAATGGATCGAAGCCGCCTCCATGACGAACACGTCTACCGTCCATACTCTCCAGAAACTCCTGTACTGGTTTTCGAGGTTCGGGTTTCCGAAAGGAGTACACTCTGACAATGGCCCTCAATTTGCAAACCCAGCCTTAAGGGCGAGATTGTCAGAGTGGGGGGTGAAGCTGACTCTGTCTCCTCCTTACCACCCTCAGTCCAACGGCCAAGCAGAGAGGGCTGTCCGAATCCTTAAGGACCTGATGCGGAAAAACCCGAATATACCAGTAGACGAACTCCTCTTTACCTACCGCTTTACCCGGTTAGCATGCAGAAAATCTCCCGACGAACTACTTCTTGCGCGTCCCGTCCGCACTCGCCTCGACGGACTTCTACCCCTCAGTACCAACCAGTCAAAAGAACCTGTCCGAGAGAAAGCACCTGTGTGGTGCAAGAACTTCAACACAAAAACGCCGAAGTGGGTTCTCGGGTTGACAGAAGAGAAAATCTCCGACTAGCTTTGGAAAGTCAGAATCAACGATGCCATCAAGACGAGGCATGTAACCAACTCCGACCCCGCCGCATCGTTGATGGGGGGTGATGTTATATATTCCTACTGGCATTCTTGTGGGTCTTAGCCATCTATTGGCATCCTTTAACCCTTAACCCTTGCCTACTTATTTTCCTTTTCTTTTGCTCTTCACGTTCCCCATTTTTGTTATTTGCTGAATTAGTCTATCTTTACACTGTGTCCTGTGCGCCCCTTATACCTCAATAAAGATGTCCTCGACCTCCTCCTCGTGTACTCAGTGACCCTCAGGGCCGACGTGTATGGGATTACTCTAATAAGTGACTCCTTCTATTCCTCAAGTATTATTAGTGTATTTAAACACCACAGTTACCATGAAAAAAACTTACCTATTTTTAATCTTAGTTAAAACAATTTCAGATCAAATATATTTGAAAAAAGTATCGTGATGACCAGACTCGCTTATTTTCAAATAACGGAGTCCGAGTTCGATATTAAGAATCTGCAAAATATTATTTTAAACCTTAGATGCATGAGTAACTGGATCCCTACTTTCTATACAGTACATTTAAATTATAATCATATTAAGGGTTAATAAATCAAAACAAATACGAGATCAAAGCTATATAATACAAATTAATATTATAAAACAACATTATATGAATGAATCTTTTTTTACAGAGATATATTTTTTAATAATCTTTACTATATATAACACATTTAATATTTTGTAAACACGAATCAACCATTTTCTACATTAGATTGAAGTTAATATCTTCTTTGTCATTAGAAAATAACTGAGTTTCAATTTTAATTATTAACACTCGCATATTTGGGCGCCTACGGCCCCCATATGTTCGCCCTTCGGGTATGGGTAGGTTTTGGAGCTAGTTTGTGAGTGAAACTGACCTTAAAGAATATAAGAGAGGAGAGATAAATAATTTTCTGTTTTGTACAACATTCCTCATAAAAAGTTTGTCTTTGAACAAAGAATATGTTTTAAGTCACATGAGATGCTTTTTTCTTTTTCTATTTCTCTAACTCCTCCTCCCCTATTCTTTTTCTTTTTTCCTCCCTTTACCTTGAAAGGTAGGTAGTAAAATCAGACAAGGTCTGAATTTTTTTCTGGTCCCATCACTTACAAATAGTTTATTAGGTCGTCTTGACCCAAGGATTCCATAGGTACGTTCAAAGTTCAAATCTGACCATAAATGAGGGAGGAGATAGCGTGCGGACATACAGACGGACAGAGATTGGTGAATTATTATATAGATTAAATTTATGCAAGGAACGAAACAAACCACTAAATATTAACTGCAACTGCAGTAATTGTAATTTTTGTCTGGTCAGCGGCGTCAAATTATTTTTTTAAAGCAACAACAACAAGCTTCTAGGTCGCTTGGCCTTTGGGAATGTGTAAAGAATTGATCTTACATTCCTCAGAGTACTTTGGTTGAGACATTTGCGACCATCATGGCGCCTTAAAAAGTTTCTTGCTATATCAGGAGAAGCCAACATAATAAATTATCACAGAGTCATCAAACATCCATATACAATTGTTACATGCGAGTATAAAATGTTTACCAAAACTATGCTAGTAGTTACAAGGAAGCGTATAGGGACTAACCTTGTAAATATATTTTGTTTGCTCGTAGACTGTGACTCGTGATTTGTGCTCCATGACTAAATGAAAAAAGCTGACGAAATTAATACTGTTCCAGTCTTCATATCCGATTCCTAAGATTTTAACTCTCGAGTCCTAATATTTCAGTTATCGAGTCCATCAAAATGAGCAAATCTATGATTCTGAGTCCACATCCCAGATGAATATCCCGTAGTCAGACTTATATCAATTATTTAAACAATAGTTGCATAAATACTAAATAAGTTGTTAATTTTGTAATAAGAATGAATGAATAAAAAGGTCATTCAATTGTGTATAAATTTTTGTCACTTGGGTTAAAAAAGTGATTTACTATTCTATAAAGAGTTCTTGGGAGAGTACATAGTTAATAAGTTCTCATCATAATATTTCATCCCTTGTTTATATCCCAGAAAAAAATACTTTATCAAAACTACATTGAAATGTTTGGAAAAAATTGAACACCGAACGCAAAACTCTTTTTTTTCGCGTTCAACGTTCAGCTTTCAAAAAAAGTTGCGTTCCGTTCATTGAACGTGTGTTCAGCTGAACGCCTTTCAATTTTGCGTTTCGTTCACAAGTCTGATTTATATATATATATATATATATATATATATCAGGCTTGTGAGCGTTAGCTTTTTTGCGGTTCAGCGTTCAAAAAAAAATTATTCAGCGTTCCGTTCAATGTTTTGCGTTCAGCGTTCCGTTAGCGTTCAGCGTTCAAATATTTAATAAAGAATTTCCAAAAAAAGTGATTTCGTTTTGAATTTCCAAAAAAAGTACTGCGTAGTGATGACGTTTTTTTTAAGAAAAGAATTTCCAAAAAAAGTACTGCGTAGTGGTGACGTTTTTTTTAGAATAGATTTCCGAAAAAAGTACTGCGTAGTGATGACGTTTTTTTAGAAAACAATTTCCAAAAAAAGTACTGCGTAGTGATGACGGTTTTTTTTTTAGAAACGAATTTCCGAAAAAAGTAATGCGTAGTGATGACGTTTTTCCGAAAAAAGTTCAAGAAATGTTTGGAAAAATTGAACGCTGAACGCAAAACTCTTTTTTTTGCGTTCAACGTTCAGCGTTCAAAAAAAAGTTGCGTTCCGTTCAGTGTTCCGTTCATTGAACGTGCGTTCAGCTGAACGCCGTTCAATTTTGCGTTCCGTTCACAAGCCTGATATATATATATATATATATATATATAAAGGATGGAAACAGAGGAACAGACTACTGCATATTCACAAGCCTCTTGATCAATTAATTAAATATCTAACAATGTATTCCTTGTATTTCACTTTAATTCTATCCATTAATGATGAATATGATATATTTTTTCTGTCACCGGAATGAGAATATGTGATATGTTCTTCATGCATTCATCATTTATATGCTTTCTCTTCCGATTCCTTCTTCGATTCCTTATCATCCTTGTGTGTTGATGATAACATTGTTTGAAGGGGGATATAGGTATGTATCCCATGCATAAGTTGGCATAGAGGAGGCAGTGGGCCTTTGGACTCTATTTGTGTGGAAGAGGGTTCGTTCGTTTGTTGGTTGGCTTACACACTAAGCAAAAGAAAAAGAAGGGAAATAATCCCTTATCTCTAGCTACATAGAAAGTACTACATTCGCGCCAAAATATATAAAAGGAAGAGTTCCTGTTATCTTCTGTGAGGGACTTGAATTACATAAAATGTAAATCTCCCGCTTTAGACTACTCAAAAATAGGGAATTAATTTTATTATTATTATTCCTCTAGAGAGAACCCTTTCTCTAAGGCCTCCGTTATATCATATTATGTATGTAAATACCTTCCAAATTGTTATTTTTTCATTAAATAGGAACTTTATCTTTAAAACAACATTTGAAATTAGTTAAGAACTACATAAACATACACAATATGTACACAACTTTGTTAAGAGCAGGAGTTTTGTTGCTCTTCTTTACATGCTAATTGAAAAATAAAAGTCATCCTCTGCTAGAGAATGCTGCTGAAAATATTCATTCACAGAAACATATAATATGAAACTATCCGAAAAAGATTGGTTTCTGACGGGATTGAACTTCCACCCAATTTTTTAATAAATTATATTTTTAGCTGATAATCGTTTTTAAAATGTGTATTGTATCATTTTACAGGTGTTGTTTTTGTATGATTGTTTTTAATGTGTATTTATGATTTGTATTACCATAATTTCATTTTAATAGTTTCTAAGAAATAAAGCATAAAATTATCTTTTGGAAGACTAATTTGGGAAAAAAGGACAAGTTGCCTGATCTTTATTCAAGCTCTTTCTCAGGGCCATCAAGTTTAAAGTGAGTTCAGAGTGAGATAATATCAACAGAAGTAGCAAGTTGAGTGAAGATGGCAATGTGAACTACTGGCAGGCAAGTCTGAGAAAAACATAAGACTAGAAAGCTCTGCCTTTTACCTTTTATTGCTGAGTGTAATTTTCAGGACTCACATATGTATAGTCTCTCACCACCCTAAAATAAAGGCAATGGGATGGAATGAACGAGGATGGCTAGAGTGCAATGAATAACAAAAACTCATGTTTCAAATCTGAACACAATTGTCTCTCCTGTAATTTGTTGAAAGAAAAATCTCGGATTTAGGAGACGCCAACGTGGAAAAGGGTTGGGACATAACTAAATATGTGCCAGCAGATAGAAGCTCCACATGAAAACTATCAAAATAGTTTTAAACAGACATAACAAATGTATGATGCGTCTTTTTATATAAGGTTATTCTTCAGGGCAGGTAATGTGAACTAAAATGTAATTTATGTATTTTACCAAGTGCCCTGAATAGTTTTACTCTGTTTCCTCTATATAATTTTAGTGTTTTATTTTTACACTCCCAAAAAAAAATTCGCAGATTATGTAATAAAATGTTTTAAACCGAAAAAAAAGGTTAAATAATAAAAGCAGTTGGCAGAATGAATAAAGCATAATTCCACTTGCCAACTGTTGAGGTGTGAATATTAATTCGGATATCATCCTTAAGAATCCAAACGGTCTCTTTTCATGGGCGAACATCCATATTATTTACGAATACCATGAATGAACTCCTCAAAAATCATCCATTAATATTAATTTAATAAAACAAGAGTTCACATACAAGGAAATAATAAATATTTAATAAGTTTATCCAATCAAACGACAAATAGATCATAACTCGGACCATGAAAAGAAAAGCTACCGACTGAAAAAAATATATGTTAAATATAAGTTTGTGAGAGCTACCATAATATTATCCCACTTCATGATGCGGGAGGAAAAAATGTTCTTCTAAATTGTTCTATATTCTTACCATACAAAAAAATAAATTATATTATTTTCCTACTGAAATAAATTTGTGTCATAATATTTCAAGTTAATTGTTATATTGTTGATTTTGGATATAATGATAGCCGAATTTATTCTTGTGTAAGTTTGAAGATTTATTTTTTTTGAGAATTCTAAAAAAAGGCCCTTTTTATAAAATAAATATATTTAAGGATGAATCGCGTGTTTCCATTTCAAGAGCACAAAGCCTCGACTTAAGAGATGATTGAATATCCTGCAAAACCTTTAGGGAAATGTAGTTTTAATAAATCATATCAATGAATACTAAAACAATCAGGAATGGTAAAGTTGCGCAACCTTTCAAATCACAAATACAAAGTGGGATCGACTAATTTATTTATTTGCCGCGTGAAAGAAGTAGTGGAAATGTGTAGAGGAATCGTTTTAGAACTACCTATTTATCTTCAAACTAGACGACAATGGGGAAGGTTTGTGTTGCTCCGGGTTGCAAGAGTGGCTACAAACCAAACTCTCAATGTTGGGGTCGCAGGTTCGAATCCCGAGAGGGGATGGTCATTTTTGGTCTACCTCATTGATAAGATCCTAGGTTCGATATACTAACTTTAATGCTATAATGCTTATTTATATTCTATCGGATGCAATTCTATCGAACCGTAGAGGCAAAAAAAAAAAAAAAAAAAAAAAAAGGCAATGAGGGGAAAACGAGACGGTTTCATATGTTCCCCAAGGATGAGTCCCTACGCCAACTCTGGACAAAGGCTGTTCCGCGAAAAAATTAGATACCTTCAAGACATTCTGCGTTGTGTGACGTACATTTCATGCCCTCCGATTATAAGCCAGAGGTTACTGACTCTAATCCATCACGTTCAGACAGATCTGGAAAAACTCTTTGTCTTAAGATATTAAAAAAGATGCCGTCCCTTCCAATTTGCCAAATCTTCCTCACTACTATTCAAAAAAGCCTCCTCCAAAGCGTTCCTCCACCTCAACCTCCTCCTCACGACTCCTTAATGAAAACGAGCGAAATTTAAAAAAGATTAAGGCTTTCGAAGAGGCCAACACATTTTAATACTCGAAGAGCTTCAAATTAAAATGGATAGGACTTGCCTATATTGTTTTCACATATCAAAACTTGACTATTCCTCAGTATTTTCTTATTAATACTGATTCATACAACTACGATGACTTTATTCCCTGCTATGTTGTATTTTTCAGGGTGAAAGATAGAGATCTATCTTTTAATCATCTCGAACATATCACAAGAACAATCATATTACAAAATGTGACACCCTTCTTAATATTTGGCCTTCTTAAATTCATTGACATCAAAATCTTCCACCAATCAACTATTTAGCTTGGAAAATGAATTAAACACAGCTTTAAATCATTTGACAAATATCTTGCCCCATTTGGACGAAGCAAAAGAGAAGAAATTAAACTTTTTTTTTAAAGAATATCATAAGTTTAGGCAAAATTTCACTGAAAAATCTGGAATATCATTTTTCTGAGGATATAAATTCAACAAATGAAAAGATTAAGTCTTCTTCTTTAAATATATTTTCCAATTTAAAACATTTTACTTTAAAGATTAATTTAAATATATTAATGACGTATCTATAGCTTACTTTGTTCTGGTTATATCGCGCATTCCTTATGTAAAACTATAGCCTGTCATTCTTGCCACAATTTATTGACCGCTTTGAATAAAAACTTCGATGTAAAATTATTCTCCTTAGAAAATATTGATGATGAAAGTAAACTTTTAGATCAAATTAATCGAGGTGGGCTAACTCGTCCTTCTGATGTTCTTTTTTAACGTGTTCCTTTGTTATGCATTTTTTTCAGAAATTCAAAATTCAAAAAGTATCTTCAAAGAGTTGATTTCTTCCCCTTCAAAAAAAAATTTCGTTCTTTCGTTATTAAACTTTTGGAAAATGATACTTACGCTTTGGAAATTTTTTTGCAGAATGCGAAGAAGACCATTCCTTTGAAAAATTTATTCCACTAAAAATTTTAATTGTATGTCCAAAAATTATGTTTCGGAAATCAATGATCAAATTCACAAAAACAAAAGAAAAACAAGCAGTCAAAATATGACAAATAATTCTAAGAGATTGAAAAAACTTAAAGGAGAATAAACAAAATGTATATGTTATTATAATTTTGCAGAATGTCTTAAACGTATCTATGTTTATTCAATATATGTCCATAAAATTTGTAAATAGTAAAAAATATATATTTTGTTCTCAAAATAATAATTTGTTATGAAATAAATAAGGAAAGGGGAGAATGTACGCGTATTCTCCTTTTCCTTTTTAGATCCCTCATCGTATTTTCCTCGCGAGCCTTCTTTTCCTTGTTGTTTTAGTATTCATTGATCATATATATATTTTCAATCAAAACTGAACTTGATTACCCGATGCATAAAAATAATAATAATAACATTGTTTGCTACCACTACTGGGCATATTTAATATTGAATGAGCTCAATAAAAGGATTCGATTATTGAGTTGAATGTTTACCAATATATATTTATATACCTCTATATGATTTCTACATGAAAATATGAAGAAAATGAAAAGCGTAAAAAAAGAAAAATATTGCTCTTAAAGAAGAAGAAAATTGAGATGAAGACTATACGTAGTACAAATATATATACACCTAATAAGAGGCCATGATAGGAGCCAAAAAGAGGAATTTCGACATAACAAAAACTTTAATGCTCTACATTTTTATATTTCCAAGGAAGCTGATCCAAAATACTTGATTTCATAACTATGAAAGCATAACAGTTGTTTTATTCAACCATTACTAATGGTTGAGTAAAAATACCCAAGTTCGACCCAGACCGGTTCCCAGTTGTTTTTGGATAGTCCGATCTAGGTCCAGTCACTAAAAATCATCGTGTACTGGGCCGTTTGACCATATCAATACAGGTGTTTTATATATATATTTTTCCATATCGATATAATAAATAGATCGGTCCTGGTGTCCGGCTTTCTTGGGCTGTCCAGCTTTCTTAGGCTGCCCGGTCCGACAAAAAATGCAGCTCGGTCGGTTTAGGATATAATATAGACATTGATATGCATGATAGGTTCTCATAAAAAGTTATCTTAAAGTTTTGTTTCTAATGATAGAGTGGATCAAAACATGACCGATTTAGTTTTTGGGGTGGTGTGGGAGGTTTATTTCATGATAGGTACCAGCTCCAAAACAAAATATTCTTTAAATGGACCAATGCACCATCCTTGAAGTTGGGTGCAATCATTTTCCATTTTTTTATTTAGTCATTTATCCCCTCCTCCTACCGTTAGCTAAAAATGCACGACCTTGTCATAAAAATCACAAACAACAACAGCATCATTGTAGGTAGCAATGTTAATCAATTGAAACAAGTCTGCCATAACGCAAATAATCCAAATTTAAATAGAAATCACATATTATTTATTCAACACCCAAATAACTATCTAAAAATGCAGCTAGATAGTATCTTGGAGTCAAATTATTAGAATCATTAAGAATAACGTATATAATATTTTGCTGTTGTTGAGTTTTGAAGACTTGTCAATTAACTAGGAAAGGCTCTCAAGTCTCAAGCATTTGGTGTACGACACACGCCTTTAATGAACTTTCGCTCACAAGTACATCATACTTACTCGGACAATCATTTTAGGTTAAAAGCAACAGAGTTGGTGACAAGCTTTGTATAGATGTTATGTATATGTCAAAAAGAGAATCTACGGTAATTGGATCCGGTAGCAGTGGACTTTGGTTGTAAAAAAAGGGTATGGCTACTTATAACTCCGATGTTAATCCAAGAGTATTCAACAATGTGAACTGATTAAATTGACAGTAATCAATAATGATTTAAAGCTATTATTATATTAATGTGAGGATATATGTTATTAATTTGTAATAAATATAAAATACATCGAGCATTTGTCCATTTTTATTTTGGATGCGTTCTTGTGAGGATCTATATTTGTGCATCGTGACACACGCATATGTCTTCAAATTCCTAATATTTGTCAATTGCTCAGATCAAATATATTAATATGAACCGAGTATTAAACAATTCTTTGTTATAAACCTGTTATGTATGAATAACGGAGGCCGTACCTGAACACAGAAAGGGAATAGTTAGTATCCCGACTCGTCGCCAACCAAGGATAAAGAACAATGCAGGGAGATAAATATGGAGAACTATATATTCATAGGAAGGGGTCCAGACACACACTGAACACATATACATAAAAGAGAATAATAAAATATCCCTACATCAGTACTTCGTATAAAAGAAGATATAAAACAAGGAAGAACATTCCCTACATCTAAGCCTGATGATATTAAAATAGACCACATCAGCCCCCAATCAGCGAGGCCGTCGAGGACGGAGCTGATTCATATTTCTTTCGAGGGCGAAGTTGGTCGAGGTGTCTTTTGAAAACGACGTCTCCACACTTCACTTTCCACACTGTAGTTCCACGGATTCCACGAGAGTTCCAGGGATCCACTTTGGTCTACCTCGTCCGTAGCATCGTACTCAAACGTTTGTAGATGGAGAATACTTTTTGTTGCTGACTCTTTTTTTTGTGATCTCTTGCAGACGGGCAACAAACCATCTAGACGGGTTTGTATCGGACGAGCAAATAAAAGCTCTGCAGGCGTTGTTCCGGACTCGCCTGGCGTCGCTCTATATCCGAATAGAAGTTCTTCCATGGACAGGGACGATTTTTTCGTAAAAGGTTCTTCACTATTCTCAGCGCTCTTTCAGCCAAACCGTTTGACTGTGGGTGATATGGAGGTGAAAGTACAAGTTCTACCCCCCATTCAGACAGCTTTGTCTTAAATTCTTCACTTGCGAATTGAGGCCCATTAACCACACGGATTTGTTTTGGGAAGCCAAATCGAGAGAACCACCCAAAGAGTTGACGAAGCGTAGCCATAGTTGAAGTGTCATGACTTCTGCATCAATCCATTTCGATCCAGCATCGACTAAGATTAGTACCTGCTTGCCGTTCAACGTCATGTAGTCAACATGCAGTCTCTCCCACTCCGATGCAGGGGCAGACGGCACGAACTCCGCTGGAGGCATTGGACTATTGGCTTGGCATGTAATACACGCGTTGTCCAATACTCGATGTCTTCCGATATGTTTGGCCACCATATACGCTTTCGGGCCACCGCTTTCATCTTCACGATGCCTCGATGAGTTATGTGAAGCTCATCTAAAAAATTTATTCTTAATGCTTGAGGGACCACCAGGCGAACGCCCCAGACCATAAGACCGTTCATCAGGGACAATTCCCTCCTTCTCCGAACAAAAGCATTCTCCTTCACTTCGGACCAATCACCAGTTTCTGCTGCCGACACGGCTATAGACAACTCGGGGTCTTCCGCGACCGCTTGGCGGAGCTCAGTCTCCAATGAATTGATTGATTGTACCATCATGATCTCCGTGGTGTCCTGCCCACGCCACGGCCCATCCACAGGTAAACGCGACAATGCGTCAGCTGGGAGATTATTCGATCGTTTGATGTGTTCAACCGAATAATCAAAAGCCGAGAGCAACATGGCATAGTGTGAAATCTCGCTGACACAACTCCAGGCAAATCTTTCTTGGGGTTGAAGACGTATTCCAGGGGTTTGTGATCCGTTCGAATCTTGAAGTGACGACCCATCAAATACCGTTCAAACTTCTTCACGCCGAATATGATCCCTGTCACCTCCTTGTCAATCTGGGAATAATTGATTTCTGCCGCTGTCAACTTTCTTGATGCAAATGCCACCGGACGATCCACTTCATCAACCCATTGCGAGAGGACAGCCCCCAATCCCACAGGTGAAGCATCGGTCGATAGCACAATCAGCCGAGAAGGATCATAGTGAGTGAGAACAGGAGCATTAGCTAAAGCATTTTTAATACTTTTAAAGCTTACCTCTTGCTTCTCTGACCATGAGAAGTCGCAATCCTTCTTTGTGAGTTCATGGAGTGGGGCCGCCTCTATGGAGATATTGGGGATGAATTTTCCGTAGTATTGGTCCATTCCCAAAAACGACTTGACTTCGGAACCTGAAGTATGTGACGGAAAATCAAGAACAGGGCGAATCAATTCCGTATCCACGGACCGGCCTTCTTTGGAGATCCTGAATCCCAAGTAGGTGAGTTCTTGCGCGGCATTGACGCATTTCTTCGCCTTAAGTTTCGCACCCACATCTTGAATTCGACGAAGGATTTCTTCCAACGTTCTGCGGTGTTCCTCCTCACTCTTGGAAAGACCAAAACATCATCAATGTAAACTTTGAGTCCATTGATTCCTTTAAAAAGCTTTTCTTGCGCTGCTTGCACAATAGCCGGTGCTGTTGCCAATCCTTACGGCAGTAGATTGTATCTGAAGAGGCCCAGGGAAGTATTTATTACCAGGAATTTCTTGGAATCTTCATATAGCGCGTATTGCTCGTAGCACCTCGTGAAGTCCAATTTTGAGAAATACTTCGCTCCTTCAAGGTCCGCAAAGACCTCTTGTGGGTGAGGTAATGGGAAAAGTTGTGTGTTGATTACAGGTGAAATTGTGTGTGTGAAGTCCGCACATATTCGAACTCTTACGTCCGGCTTAAAAATCGATACACAGGAGAAGCCCATTCCGATGATTGCACCCGCGAGAAGGTTCCTCTAGCAACCATGTCCTGAAGTTCTTCACAGACTTTCTCGCGCAAGGCTAGTGGCACAGGTCGTGCTCTGATGTAGGGAGGACGCACATCCTCCTTCAAGTGCACCTGCACCTTTGTTGTCTTCATGACGGACTGCTTCACATCTTTGAAGACTTTGGAGAACTTCTTCTTCAACATAGACTCCAACACGGGCTCTTCAGACTCCAACGAACTACATATATTGGGGTGGTTCTGCAGTATGATGAGACCAAAATCGATGCAGTCCCGAAACCCAAAATAGGCTGACCCACTTTCGTACCACGAAGCGCCTAATCACTGGATTTTCCCCACCGAGAGAAATTTTCAGGTCCACAGACCCCAAGGTTTCGATCAGTCCACCACCAAACACCTTAATGGAACCCGTACTTTTTATCAAACTTTTCCTCAAAACAAAGTCCACGGGTAGGATGTTCACATTGGCACCCAAATCCAGGAGAAACTTGATCCTCTGCCCTTCAACCACAAAGTACCCATACCCCTATCGTCCAGACCATCAGACACTGAAACGTCACAGCTGATGTTGCCTTGTATGAGGATTTGCAACATAATGCAAAATGACCGACCGCCCCACATTTGGCACACTTCTGGTTCCTCGCCGGGCATTCAGTCTTCACCATGGCGTGTTTTCGTCCACAAAACTGGCACGTTATTTCTTGGGAATTGACTTATGACTTGGGGAACCATTTCTTTGAAGTCTTCCGCTGCAGAGACTTAGGGTCCTTGTATTCCGACAGCATAACGTCCTCCTTCCGTTCCATTTCGCTGGCTTTGACAGAAGACGTTTCCACGATCTTCCCAACGGATTACTTCGCTGAGAGAAGAGGACCCTTTCTCAAAGACTGCTCGACACAATTTAGAACTTGTGGTGTGTTTTAAAATAAGGCCCAAAAGAATTTCATCTTCGAAGGATACAGAGCAGGACTTGCAAGAAAACTTCCTAAACATAGCTTGTCTCCTAAGACGCGTCACGAAATCGTCTAAAGGCTCGTCTTGCGCTTGTTTCGTTTCGGGCAATCTATATCTCTCAAAAAGAATGGACTCAACAGGAGAAAATGCCTCAAACATAGCTCTGACGGCGGCTTGGAAGTCGTCTTCTTCTTCTTTCTTGGAGACTTCCAAGGTCTCGAACCATTGCTGTACTTCGCTTCCAGAACAGTGCAACAGCAAAGCTTTCTTTCTTTCTGGAGACATCTCCCCATACAAAGAAATATAGACGGAAAATTCGTCCATCCAGGACGCCCACCGATGACCACGATTGTTTCCGCTCATCACAAAAGGGTTGGGCTGACTCCCTCCCACGCAAGGAGAATATAAATAAGGTGAGTCAAAGAGGAAATCTTTGACTTATGCTCTTGATCAAAAGGAAGAATTATATGACGTCACGAATGCTACAATGAAAAAATATTATTTTTTAGTGCTATGATTTAGTAATTATTTCTCAACTTTATCTTCAATTGAAAATATTTCATTACAATATTGTTCTGTGCTAGTGTACGAACCCATGTTGCATGAAAAATTTGTAAAGTAAATGATTTATCATTAGTATTCATTATTTTAAGTAATTAGCAAATAATAATTTCAAACAATATATATAATTTTTAAACTCACGATTTTCATTTATTTCAAGAAATTTATAAATCACAATAATAGAATTCTACATATGTACATATAAAAAGAGGAACATAAGAATATGAATAGAATTACGCTAATTAGTAACCTGGCCTATGTGTAAGTTTTCACTAGCATTTTTCAGTTTAAGTAGCTTTTTAAGAAATTGACTCGAATCCGTGTCTTTTTTTTATTACAAAAGCAATAATAATTTCTTTTGACCAATTTGGATATAAATTTATAAGTGGCTTAAAAATTCTTAGAAAAACATGGGGTCTTTATCGATTGCGTCTTGATGGTTATTATGAAAAAAATGGATATGATTTTCTAAGAGGTGACAGAATTTCAAAATCGGGAGAAGGGGCGGTAATAACTCAATCCAAGGACTTTGTGTTTCTTCAAATCCTTCAATGTTACTCGTCTGTTTCCCCAAATGTGGGTGGAGGTCCTTAAACTTCCTGAGTATCCAGCAATATAGGAGAGACCCTCGTTGGAACAGTCATTGGAATTCCTGTGTTTGCCGACTAGGCAGAGGAAGGAGTTTGCGTGAGCGCAAGTACTCAAAGGCTCGGGTACATATGCTCCGTAGAATGAGGGCGGTAGTTACATCTTCTTTTGAGTAGCCACGAATGAACTTTGTCAAAGGATTCATTAAGCTTTTTGTTTGAATCGTTGTGTAATTATTTTCCAATGAGGTTCTAATTAAAGTTTCCTTAAAGTGTTATGAGCTAAGTTTGAGGCACTTAGCTTTGTAGCAGGACAGCTTCATTTTCGTGACTGAGAGTTCCTTATTCCTTCTCACTAGTCAACTCACAATTTTTTTCGTTCACGGGCTTCTTGACGAACCTGTCTGAAGGACTTGGACACCTTGAGGAGGGTGATCCAGGGATGAAGAGTGAAGGAACAACTTGAGACTAAAGCTTCTTCCTATTCTTCCAGCCTGAATATTCCTTTGGAAGTCATCAGGAGTAAAATGACGATCGCAGATCTTCGCATTCTTTAGGCCAATCCTGTCGGATCTTCTGCATCCTGCAATCCACAGATGTTGGATATTGGGATCCCTCGTCGGAAGTGCAAAATATTATGCATCTCGAGGATTAGAGCAAGAGGGGATGGCACAAACACCATTACTTCCTCGAGAATATCGCATTTTCGCTTTACAATACAAACTGAACTAGAATTCAAGCGTAGCACTTGTGATATCACAACAAAATAGTCAGCTGTCGCCCTGCAATGGCCTACGTCGATTCCCATTGCCTCACCTTATTTATATTCTCCTTGCTCCCACGGCACTCGCAGACGGCGGTGGAGTCTCCTGAGTGAGCAATTGGACACTCTTCGCAAAGTCATGCGTCTTGGGATCACACCCACACGCAATGAAGTAGTCCCGAACCAGACTAGTACCTCGAACTTTTTCTTCCCCTCGAGTTCCTCCACTCCTTCCACAAGTTCCAGTCCACACAGAGGTTACGTAGCTCCGCGAGCTTAAGGCCGCATAAGGTCTTCGCCATCTTCGACGTCACGTGTTATGTATGAATAACGGAGGCCGTACCTGAACACAGAAAGGGAATAGTTAGTATCCCGACTCGTCGCCAACCAAGGATAAAGAACAATGCAGGGAGATAAATATGGACGACTATATATTCATAGGAAGGGGTCCAGACCAAAAAATATAAAAGAACTAGAAGCGCAACGCGTCTGCCGAAGGAAAAACATGAACAACAGAAGAGAAGAAAACTTAGTAACCATAATGAAGAATGAAAACTGAGATTTTTATGCAGTACGATTTTAAAAGATTCGCTATATTTTTTTAACTATTAGTCCTATAATAATTTTTTTTAATAGAAAATATTATTGATATATTATTGAAATCATGGTACAATTTTAAAGATATATAATTATTGTATAAATATATTTACATAACATAAATAAACATGAGAATAACAATGTGATAGGTTTTTAATAATATTAATGAATACTTTTACTGTCCTTTGAATAATACTGTTTTATCATGACTTTTTCTTATGTAGTCGGAGGGTAATTTTGTATTCGTCACTCTTCCTTGATGATAAAGTCTTATTCGGGAATAAGTTGCTGCCAAATATTTTATTAATTTATAAACGTGATTGTTTGTTGGGATAACATCTAGCATATGTTCATTAAGATCATTAAAAAGCTACCGTTGTTTTTCACAAATGTTAGCAAAACTTGGGTTGCAATATGCAAGTGAATTTGATCTTTCTTTAATAAAGCAGCTTTGTCAATGATTAAAAAGTGACAAAAGACTCTTTCCGCTTCTTGAAACACAGCGAAGTACAAATCCAGCAATGTAACTAATAACAGTTGCCTTAAAAGACGATAGGATAGGAAGTGGTATCTCGCAGTAGTCGTGGTCCTCCAAAATTGAAAAGCAATCCAATTGCTTTTCTCTAGATATGGCCTCAGAGTCAACAACCCTGTGATCTCCTGGAGAAAGTATTACCACATCATCAACAGTCAAACAATTTCCGTATTCACCTTTTACTTCCTGATGAACAAGAAGTTTTCTATAGCTTGTCTGATATGATGATTGTACCTTCAAAGACCTGATCTCCTTTTTATGTAGATAATTTTAAGTTTGAACGATTTGAAGCTTATTAGCCATGTACTTAATCGTTTTGTATTCTCCTTTTGCAAGTACTTTCATCACCAACAGAGTAACAATGATCGAAACTAATATTTTGTCGAAGGATTTGCATTTCTTCTTCATTCCTCTTTCGCTTCATATGCCTTTCCCTTTTCCGTTTTCTCATTTTCTTTGCCCATTCATTAGACCTAAGGTCAGAAAGAAATAATAGAATCGTACATACATTCATTCTATGTAATTATGATTACTGATCATACTGATCGAAGAGCACTTATATGCAGAGCAACTTGGCATTTTTAATCAATAAATATAACGCTGATCTGAATCAAGGTCTGTATAATAAGGTCTGGGCAATACAAAAACAATCATGTAATCCTAGCAGTATAACTACTTCATGACGTCACTGGAGAACGAATATATATACATATATAATATATATTTATATAAATATTTATTTATACAAGCACACACATACATATATATGTATATATTTATAGATAGATAGAGAGATTGATTTGATTCTAGGGCAATCACCCCCCAGACAATCACCCCCCGGACTAGCACCCCCCGTGCCAATCACCCCCCCCCCCCGGGCATTTACCCCCCATTAATATTATTGCTTATCTCTTAAAGTCCACTTATGAAGTTAACTTTGTTTTCTAGTTATTAACAAAGATGACGTCAATGGTTAGTATGCAGTCCAGTCCTTTAGAATTGAAATCTGTATAAATTAAACGTGCATAAATTTGCAAATTTCGTGTCTTAGACCTTATATCTGGGATATTTATGTACAACAAAACAATCATACAGTTTGTAACCTATCAACTCAAGATATCTTATTTATCTCATATAGGTCCTAAGCTATTTTCTAAGATTTCATCAAGGAACTACTTGTCCTAAATCGAAGACTATGATCAAAAACTCATCCACGCAAATAAGTTGACATATAAATTTTATTCTCAATTTATTATATTCATTTCTTCACACCTGAAAACGTGTTCCTGTGGCATTTTTTTAAGATAACTAAGTCCCCATTAGTCTTCACAAGCAGTCGAAAAGGAGATCAAGAAAGTGGTTTACTATATTAGCAAGTGTGCGAAGACAAGAGGAGAACGGTATGAGGAAGAAGGAAGTGGGGTCGGTTTTTGATGAAAGTGGAAAACTAATACATGACCGGAAACTGATAAGTGCTAATGTAGTCAACTACTTCCAAAAGCTACATCGATGCTGGGAGTGTGTTAAAGGTTGCTTCAGGAGCTGTCAAAGGTGTTCAACTTGGCAACACATGTTTTACAAGTGTGATATAGAACAGTACAGCTCTAGAAAATTAATTCAAAACTCAGACGTCTTTACAGATGAAGAAGTTTCGGTCGGGGAAATAAAAAAATATATTATGGGTTACAAAAAGAAAAACTCTGCACCTGGATTAGATGGTTTCCCTATAGAGTTTTATAGAAAATTTTGCGTACTTCTAGCCCCCCTTCTGCAAGAGGTGTATAAAGAAGCAATGGCTTCCGGACATCTTGATAACCATATCACAAAAGGTAAATTAGTCTTAATACCAAAAACAGGCAAAGACCCGCGACATATTCACAATTTAAGACCCTTGACGATGCTCAATACGAGTTATAAAATATTTAGTGGCGTACTAGCTAAGAGAGTGGGGGGTATCCTTCCATCAATTCTGCACTCAGCTCAAAAAGGATTTCTGAAAGGTAGGAAGATAGACGATGTGATCAGAAGTATCAAAGATTCAATATCGCATGCTAAAAGTAATCATAAAGAAGTCTCAGCTGTGGCAGTCGACTTCAAAAAGGCGTTCGATAGTATGTCACACGATTGGATATTAAAATGCCTAGAATTCCATGGTTTTAGTCGTAAATTTAGACACTTGATTGAACTTTGTTTGAATAATAATCAAACATACTATGATAAGAACAGTGATCCTTTCTATATAAAGAGAGGCTGCAGGCAAGGGGATCCGATGTCTCCTTATTTATTTATTATAGCATTGGATTGGCTTTTGGTAGAAATAGATCAAAGTAGAATTATAAAAGGTGTGAAAATTGGCACAGAAGAAAATAAAGTGGAAGCTTTTGCCGATGATTTGACGATACTGCTCTCAGGAAGTGTTGAAGAGGTTAGAGAATCTGCAAATAAGGTTTTTGAAATATTAGAGTATTTTAAAAAAATATCGGGCCTAGAAGTAAATGTAGAAAAATCAAAATTTATAGGGAATAATGTAGGATATCTAAAAGATATTGGTTTAGAAAAAGTGCCAGTATTGAAGGTGCTAGGATCCTTCATCTCAATAGATGAAGTGGACAGGACAGAAAACAAGAGAATGATCCTAGAAAAGCTTAAGTATACATCATCGACTCTCTCATCCTTTCTTAGTATGAATCTTCCCGCGAGGGTATATGTTTGGAATACCTTAATAATACCCAAAGTCATCCATCTACTTAGATCTACTGCATATTGCGAAGATCTAACCTTAGAAGTTCTAGAAATAGAGTCACATTTTCTTTTTAAAGACAAGCCGAATAAAAATTTTACCAGAAGAAGAATAGCCCTTAGTAAAAAGTGGGGGGGATTAGGAATGGTTTGCTTCAAAAACTATTGGAAGTCCATACTGTTCGGGTGGTTTAGAAGAATTTTGGATGATACAACGGTGTGGGGTAAGATTGTCTTGCAAAATTTGCAAAATAAAATCGGAGTCACAAAAGAAGACATTGAGGGTTGTGGACCTGAGAAGGTTTTGGACATGTCTAGGAAAATAAGCCACTTTTGGGAGGTAAATGCAGATATCAATCTCGAGATTTCGAAACAAGCATTGAAGGTAATGGAATGGCAAGAACCGGTTAGAGACAATCCAAGATTGAATTTTCTAGACAATACCTCTGTTAGGAAAAAAATTACTTTCTTGGGTGAAATTTTTAACTATAGTCTACTTTTTACGGGGAGTGAAATGTTAGAGAGGGAGAAAATAAAAAGAGAAGTCAAATTCAAACAAAGACAATGCGGCCCAAGGGACTCCTTTTTTAATTTTATAAATCTAAGCAGCAATGCCATGCTTCGAGGTTTTTTAGTTAAAATAAATGACAAAACCCATTTTTTAAACCAGATTAAAAGGAAGTGTGATAGGCTAGATTTAAGTTTTAAACCAAAGGATGTTTTAAGATTATTGGAGAACCCAAATTTTTCCTATTCTTTATACTGGTTAAAATACAGAATAGCAACAAACACTTTGTGTTTTGGAAGTATTTATGGCAAGACTCGTGAGGAAGCGTTGTGTTTCTTTTGCAAAGAAAAAAATGAAACGAGCAAGCACTTTCTCTTTGAGTGTAACACATTAAAAGAAATATGGGATATGGTTGTTCAAAAATTTATATGAAGTTTGGCCATGTTTTAACCAAGAAAGGAATTTGTTTTATTTACAATGGCCCTGATAGCACGGAAATAAATTTTATTGTAACTAAAATACAGATTTTACTTTATAAATTAAGAAGCACAAAATCCCCCCTATCGAAAAATGTTTTTAAATATGTAAATAGAATTGTTGGTGAGTTTTGATTTTGTTTTGTTTAATATTAGTTGTGTAAAATTTTATGTTTGTACGTGTAATGATTGAGTTTTTTTTTATGTTTGGTAACATTCAAAAATAAATGTTGTACGAAAGTACAAAAAAAAAAAAAAATTTACCAGTGACGTCACCTTTGTTAATAGAAAACACACTTAACTTCATAAGTGGACTTTAAGAGATAATAAATATTACTAACGGGGGGTGCTAGTCAGGGGGTGATTGTCTGGGGGGTGTTAGTCCTGTTACGGATTGATTTATATATATGAGATAAATATAATCGTTCTCCAGTGACGTCATTGAGTAGTCACACTGCTACATGTATATTTTTGTATTGCCCAGACCTTATTATACAGACCTTGATCTGAATATAGGAGAGTCACACTTATACTAAAATAGTTCTTAACTCAATTTGTTTACATTTTTGTCATTCTTATGAGGTCAGCTGTGTAACTTTATTGAAGGCAACACAGCCAATACTCCTTTCCAGCCTGCATTGCGCTTCTAGTTCTTTTATATTTTCTTTGGTCCAGACCAGTGCCTTAGAGTAGGAGAGTCTGGACATTCAACAGCTGAAATTATTCAGCTGTTTATTTGTTATGAAAGTGTGAACTCAGTATTTGTAAAGAGACTCTAGTATTTTTATTGATAAAGTGAATATTTCTGCAAAAATGCCTTCTTGTTCAGCAATTGGATGCAAAAATCGACACACAACTGATAAGGATATATCGTTTTTTCGATTTCCAAAAGACTTCCAGCTACGAAAAAATTGGGAACGCAGCTTGAGGAGGAAAAATTATCAGGCTAAAGACTCGCATGTATTGTGTTCGGAGCACTTTTTAAAAAGTGATATAACTTTTGAAAGGAATCGAAACAGGAAGTGTCTCAAACAAGGTGCTATTCCATGTAAGTTCATCTTTTCAAAAGTGGCAAAACCGAGAACTACGATGACTTCAATCAAGTCCAGTGAACCTTTAATACTTGGTTCATCTATAACCGTCAATAGACCCATTAGTGATGACGATAATGTTCCCAACCAACCTTGTGAAGACGTCACATATTTATGTAATGTGGTACATATGGACCATTCTTATGCCTCATTCATAGGTAGGTGATTATAAGCATGCTTCTTTCTGTTAAACCTTATAGATATAATTTTTTCAGATACGACACTTAAAAAAACCATTGGTACCCAAACGGAAGACTCTCAACCAGATGTACGAGAATTTGGAACTCAAACTGCACCTAAAAAGGAATTCATTAATGCTTCGGGTAGGCTTTTTTTATTCTTAGTTATTTTACTCTGTTTTAACTTTAAATATTTCAGAAGTTACTTCGGCCGTTGAATCCATTTTTAACGATGATCAAATTGTCTCTTTGACTAATAAGAGTAGGTGCTGCAAATGGTCGCCATCAACAATAAAAAAAGCTATTCAACTTCGAATTGCCTGTGGTACTACGGGGTATGAGATGTTACTTCAAAAAGGATTTCCTCTACCCAGCCTGAGAACATTGAGGCGACGATTGGAATCTCTAGAATTCAACCCTGGCATTTTAGAAGATGTTATGGAATTGATGAAGGTACATACTCATTTTATATTTTAAAATTCGATTTATATGTGAGTTCATTTTTCAGGTGAAAGTTCAGTCATTTCCAGACAATGAGCGTCACTGCTCATTAGTTTTCGACGAAATGGCAATTAAACCCGGACTTGAATTCGATGGTCAATCTGTTGTAGGCTATTCAACCATTGACAGCACCAATGTCCCAGCAACTCATGCATTATGTTTCATGCTCGTGGGCATACAGACGAGATGGAAACAGGTGATAGCCTTTCACCTAACGGGAAATTCTTTCGACCCCAAGAAGATTGTTTCTATCTTAAATCAAATAATTTGCTCCTCACACGAAGTTGGTCTCAAAGTGGCTTCTATTACCAGCGATATGGGTCCATGTAATCAAGCTATTTAGAAGGAGCTTGGAATAGTGTTAACAAAAGGACAAATTATTAACACTTTTCCTAGTCCCCTCTCTTCAAGCGAATCCATATGTGTGATGGCTGATATCCCACACTTAATAAAAAGCTTACGTAATCATATCATTAGAGGACAAATCATCAAGATTCCATCGAAATTTGTTGAAGAACATAATCTTCCCTGTGACTTTGTGAATCTTGAACCCTTCAAGGCTCTGATTTCGTATCAAGATATCTTGTCCTATAAACTTCAGCCGCAATTGTCTCCGAAGTCGATTAATCCTGGCCAATTTCAAAAAATGAAAGTCAATCTTGCTTCACATCTTCTAAGTCGACAAACAGCTGCAGCTATTCGGATACTTGTATCGACAGGAAAATACAGCCAGCATTATTTGACAACGGCATGGTTTTGCGATCAAATTGGACGCTGGTTCGATATCACAACTTCGAGAAAACGTTCGGTTGCTTTAAGCAAATGTGTAGCCGCCAAATTGAACGAAACATTGAATTTTCTACATAATTTTAAGAATTTGTTTGAGAATTTGAGCATTAATCAAAGTCGGGGATGGAAGCCCATTCAGCGCGGAATTGTGCTTAGCACAACATCATTGATAATATTACAAAATAAATTCCTCAATGACCACATGTTCAGTTTCCTGTTGTGCAGCCGCTTCACTCAAGATTGTGTAGAGAATCTCTTTTCATCTATTCGTGCAAAAAATCCTACTCCTAACGCAAAGGAGTTTAAAAGGTGTTTGAAATTGGTTGCTATGTCACAATATATTTCAGGAAAAGATTCACATAGCTATCACACGGATGATTCTATGTTTCTAACCGATCTTGGAGATACATCATCCCAGCGTCCGGAAGAATCAGAAGAAATTGTCTATGAGGATATTTCTTTAGAAATAAGTAAGATAAGTTTCCTTGAAAAAACCTCTCTTATTCATTTAGGAGGGTATTGTATACATAAGGAATTCAATCGTCGTAAACCCTGTAAAGAATGTTCAAGCTTTTTTACAATTGACTTTGATACATATTCACCTCTTAATTTATTATCTAAAGAGAAATCATTTTCTGAAAATTCATTAATATATTGTTCAGAGGCTTCAATTTCTTTGTTTGAAGTTGCAAACCTTGTTTTCGAAAGATTTGAGAATAATATTTGTAAATTGAATAAACCAATAGATGTAATTTCTTCCGCTATAATGGTAAGACTATCCGAAAATCATATTCCATCATGTCATCCGGAAATAGTTACAAACATAGTGAGAAGATTTTGTAATTGTAAATTGTACTTCTATTGTAAAGATAAGAACATGCTCTTAGAAAGTGAAAAAAGTGTATTTCAGCTATTAATGCCAGTAAAAGTATAAAAATGAGGGCTCTCATTAATTGATATTGTTATTTATATGTGTTGTATCAAAGTTTAAGTTTGGAAAATATACATTAATTTCAAAATAATGATTTTATTTATTGTTTTATAGATATGTATTCTAAGGCTTTTGGGTTCATATTATTAGTTCATCAGTTTTATCACTACGTGGCGCGCAGGGTGTCCAGACTCTCCTACTCAAAGGCACC